>PVJN01017748.1:0-40056 GCA_004026805.1 Lasiurus borealis
GGAGGGGGCAGTTGAGGATGATTAGGCTGGCAGGGGGGGGAGTGATGAGTGACTAGGCTGACACGGGAGGGGGGGGCAGTTGGAGCAACCAGGCAGGCAGGTAGGTGAGCTATTAGGAGCCAGCAGTCCAGGATTTTGAGAGGGATGTCCCCTGAGGGGTCCTGGATTAAAGAAGGTGCAGGCTGGGCCGAGGGGGCCACCCCCCCGCCCCCTACCCCCGCATGAATTTTGTGCACCAGGCCTCTAGTTTGACTATAAAAGAACTTTATGGGGTAGATTAGACAAAAATTATTCGTCATTTCAACTTCAATCACAAAAGGGTAGGAAGTAAAAACAGAATGTATTCAACCTAACAGGATTCTCAAAATTCATACTGTTCAGCCCCACCAATGTGGCTCAGGGGTTGAGCACCAACCCATGAACCAGGAGGTCACGGTTGGATCCCAGTCAGGGCACAAGCCAGGGTTTCCAGCTCCATCCTCAGTAGGGAGAGTGCAGAAGGCAGCAGCTGATCAATGATTCTTATCATTGATGCTTCTATCCCTCTCCCTTCCTCTCTGAAATCAATAAAAACATGGTTGGTTGTTTTTTAAAAAGTCATACTGTTCAATTTTTCTAACAGTAATAACCAACCTTTTTAAATATATAGTTTTATTGACTTCAGTGAGGAAGGGAGAGAGAAACATCAATGATGAGAGAGAATCATTGACTGGGGGGCTGCCTCTTGTACGCCCGCCCCCTCCTGGGGATCGAGCCTGCAACCCGGGCTTGAGCCCTTGACTGGAATCGAACCTGGGACCCTTCAGTCCGCAGGCTGACACCCTAACCACTGAGCCAAACCAGCTAGGGCTAATAGCCAACTTTGTAAAGTGTTTGGAAGTTCAATGCTTATAGGTGGAAGCCTGGGACTAATGTCACTAAATGTTCACCCAGCTTTTTAAAACCTGCCTCACAGCCTGGAGGTTGGAACTCGGGCAGCAAAGGAAAAAGTAGATCCAAGTACAATTCAGGCCCGCAGGAAAAATATCCACAACACCATGTAACACTTTGCTTTTTGCAGAGATGAAATAAATGAGGTCAAGCTTGATCAAACATTCGGAACACTTCCGTGAATGCGGAATTTCTTCCCATCCTTCCCCCCATCCCCACCCACCGCGGATCCCTTAGCCCAGTGGTTCTCAACCTTTCTAATGCTGAGACCCTTTAATACAATTCTTCATATTGTGGTGACCCCCAACCATAAAATTATTTTTTTGTTGCTACTTCCTAACTGTAATTTTGCAACTGTTATGAATCGTATCTGTGTTTTCCGATGGTCTTAGGCGACCCCTGTGAAAGGGTTGCTCGACACCCCCTCCCCCAAAGGGGTCGCGACCCACAGGTTGAGAACCGCTGCCTTAGCTGGGAAGGATCTGCGAACGGAGGAAGGAGATCCCGGGAGGCGGGGGTTCGGCTAGTTCTCTGACCACAGAGAGCACTCGGACCCTCCCAGGGTACCAGGCCCAGCTGCCAGGGTTCGCCCGGCCTCCCCACCCCCTCCCCGACACAAAGACCCGCAGGGGCGGGGCCCGCCGGCGGGAGCCAGGCCCGGGGAGGCCGGGCCCACAGGGCAGGCGGCGGGGAAGCGGCCTCCGGGAGAAGGGGAAGCCTGGGGGTCAGAAGAAGGGGGCGGGGGTCAGAGGGGGTGTAGAGGGGGTGTAGGGGGGAAGAAGCAAGGAAGAGGAAAGCAGGGGGGCGGTTGGGACGGCCTACTCCCCAGAAGCTCGGATTGGAGAGGAGCGAGAGGCGGCCGAGGGGCCTGCGCGGCCCACGCCCGCGGCCCGATGGCGTGGCCGGGCCCACTCACCGTCGGGCGTCGGAGCAGCGCCATGAGGGAGCCGGCGGGCAGGCGGGCGGGCCGGCCGCCCGAGGAGGGACGCGGCGGGAACGGGAGGGCACAGGGGCCGCGGCGCCGTTGAGCCCGCACTCGGAGCCCGCACCGCTGGGACCTTGGAGGTCGCCTGGTTGCGGGATTCAAATACTGCGGCGCTCGCGCCCCCATTGGGCGGCCGTGCGCTCTCCCCATTGGCTCAGCGGGGAGGCATTCCCGCGTGCCGATTGGCTGAACTTTCCAGACGTTTGATTGTCATAACAACCGGCTGTTTTTCTTCCTGTCTTTTACAAAAATCTCGGCCTCCGAGATAAACAAAAAGTTAAATGTCTCATTGAGAAATCAGACGTAGGGTGTCTTCTCTGAGTTTTAATAAGGCCTCAGCCACGGATGGTTCTCGACGTTTGTGCTGGGTGGGCGGGAGCTGGCTCTAGGGAACACCCTGAAAATGCCATTTCTCATCTTTATTCCTCCTCCGGGAATTTCGAGTTGGAGTTCGGGTTGGGTTGGTTTGGGTCGTGAACAGGGGCCCTTGAGGTGGCTCAGGGTTGCATGGTACAGCGTAGTTTAGACTCAAACGTGTGCTAAGAGTAGGAACTGTGGCGTCTATCTAAAAGCTAAGATTCCCAGAAGAGGCCAAAAAAAAAAGAGAAAATGTAAATGCCATTGCTGTGATTTGTGATCCATGTATGAGCTTCAGTGTATTGCCGGCACCTACTACCATTGCTTGGTATGTGTTATGGTCGGTGCTCAATAAATTTTCGTTGAATAAGTGATCCTATGATGTGCAGAATGCTTTAAAATGAAAAGGAAAACCTGGATGGAACTGGAGAGCCTTATGCTTAGTGAAATAAGCCAGTCAATGAAGGAGAAGTACTACATGATCTCACTCATTTGTGGATAATAAAGAACATTGTGAACAAAAAGATAGATACAGAGGCAGTAAAGCATCAAACAGACTGTCAAATTATACCAGGAAGATTAATGAGACGTGGGGTAGATAAGAGATCATTCAAAGGACTCTTTGCATACAGATAAACATAACCAAGGAACATAGACCCTGGGGGGTTGGGGTATGCCTGAGAGGGAGAGGGGGCAATGGGGAGATATGTATACATGTAATACAATAAAATAAATAAATAAAAAATGAAAAGGAAGGTGTGATCCAGCCTTGGGCAGAAAGCTGGGAGGATCAGGTCAAGACAGGAAAACAGGAAAGAAAAAAAGTGAGAAGAACTGGAAAGGGGAGAAGAGGTAAAGAAAGGCCCAATGCCCACAATAAAGGTAGTGGAATGACTCCTGAAAACAGGCTTTATCTAAGCATTTGAGCCAGAATTCCTACACACCTAGTCTACGCTTTAAAAAATGGTTTACCTCTCTATTATTGGGGTAACAACAAGCCTTAAATGAAGTCAAATGATCTGGATTAAATTCCTTTCCTTGCCCTTGTATCTGACATTTCTAAACCTGCAGCTACTAAGTAGCATAGCAAGATGTTAGTGTATCCATCGTCCTATAAGAAAAAGTCTTGGGAAGGAAAATAGATGTTTAGTGCACTGGGTTGTGAGTAAAATTATATTTCTGCTTTATTATACTATGGTATTAAGAGCTACAATTATAAAAGCAATCTTCACCATCTTACAGGGCTTTTTAAACAAAAATGCAGTGAATGGTAAAGTGTTCTTATTAACTAACTTGACATGGTCAAAATAAATTACTTTAATCTATATTGGACAGATAGTATTTTCATTATAAATGGAAGTGATTTCTTTTGTATTTCTCACTACAACTAACCCAGAACAAATTAACTGTGATTCAACCTCTTGTTTAATGCATTATAGTCCTATGTTTTTATGTCCTGTTCCCTCCTGCCTTAGACAACATTGATCACTCCTCCATATACTAATTTACATAAACTTTCTTGTTGAAGCCTCATAACAATCCTTATAAAGCAGATAGTATTCCAATCTTTTGTCATTTTTATTGAGGTATAATTGACATTAATTTCAGGTGTACAACATGATTCTATATATGTATTGCAAAATGATCATCATAATAATCCCAGTTAACATCTGTCACATATTATTTCAATTTGTAAAAACTAAGGCTCAGAGAAGTTAAATGTCTTGGCTGCAGTCATATCACTTGACTTTCAGAGGTAGGACTTGTAATTGGTCTAATTCCAAAGCCTGTGCTCTTTCCACTACAGTTACCATTTGTTCACTCTGCTTACATTTGGCAGAAAGAGTGAAGACTGGGGAAAGTTTGGAACCATCATCCAAGGAAATTGAGTAGAAAATTAACCAATTGATCATGTAAAATTCTACATGATCCATCACTTTATTTTCATTTCTTGGTCAAGTACTGCTTTAAAAAAATGTGCATGTGAACTTCAGTGAATATGGAGTGAAGGAAGAATATTGCAGGCAGAGGAGCACACCAAGAAAGGCACAGAGCACCAGTACTGGACTGGTCTGGTGGGAAACAAAGTGAATGGCTTGCTTTGGCAGGGCCTATTGGACTTCAAGGTAGCTGTTGCTGAGTATCTTCCAATCCCATGAAAAGTAGTCAGATTCTGAGATTCCTACCCAAATGTCCAGGCCCAGAGTGCCAAATGGGAATTCTGTTCTGACACCTAAATCCCCCAGCTGTGGGTACAGGCTTGCAGTCTTGGCAATGAGGATTATCCTTCTGAATCACCACAAAGATTTGCTTGCTGTTTGACAAACCCTCCTTATTTTCTATTTCTATTTCTTATTCAGATACCCACATCTTTCTCCCAGTCTTGGGATTCTTTTGATGCAGGACTTTCCCCCATTGAGACTATTTCACAGTCAGATAGCCACTGTTGATGGAGAATTTAAAATTTTAGGAGGCAAAAATTGCCCAGGTCAGGTCAAGGCTGGAAACCTCAGAGCCCTTCTAGAACTCCCACTAGGGCACTCTCAAACTCGCTCCAGGTGTTGTTTTTTTTGCACCATTTCATCTCCAGTGCCTACAACAAAGTGCTTGTTTATTGTTGCATTTTAACGTCGATTCACTTGGGTTACGTACAAGTGTATCACTTAGGACAAGTCCAAAAGCTTACCTCATGTGCATGGTTTCCTTCAATAATACTTCCCCCTTCTGTTCTTGGTGACCTTCAGTAGCCATTATTCCAGGTCACAGTGAGGACAGCAAGGGCCCGGTGTAATTAATATACCATTAATTTGTGAATGACATAATTGACAAAAGATGATTTTCATCAGCTGATTTTGATCAGAACCCAGCTATCTTCCTGAGTAATACTACACTGTTCTCTCCCTCAGTTGCCCTTAACCCATTTCTGTTTCCACCACCACCCATTTTTGCTACCAGTTTGATTTCTTCTTCTAGCTAGGAGATAAACTAAACTATATTTGATATATTAAAATTAACATGTCTGCGCTCCGGGCACTGCAGGGAACACAGAGAAGAATATAGTATGAGCCATGCCTTCAAGTTCAATACAAGAAGGGGATACATAGAAACAAACTTATTCTAAGAAGCAGAACCTATCAAATACTGAGCACAAAGGAGAGATTAATTCAAAATCGGCGGAGATGAAGGAAGGCTTACTAGAAAGGAGACATTTGAGCTGAGCTTTGATGGAGTGTTATATTTCAGCAGGCAGCGATGGCAAAGGAATTTAATAAGTAGGAACAATAAGAATATACATGTACATGTAAAATATAATGTACATGTAAAAAAACCAATGTGTGTACTCTTGGGCATTTGGATAAGTATATTAAAGATAAATCTACAAAAGCCCAGAAAATGATGAATCAAGGACAATTTTTAAGAAGGATAATGACTGTTAAAATTTTGCTTTAGAAATCTGACCCCTGAGAGGCATAGAGGATGGATTAGAATGAGTGGGAAAGCTAAGGGTTTCCCAGGTGAAACCTGGATGAGTTTGGAGAATGGGGGAAAAAGATTTGAGAGGCATTTTAGGAGAAATGACAGACCCGTGGTTGGAGCATCATTCAGAATTCATACCCATGCACTAAAAGGTTGCAGTTCCATTCCCAGTCACAGAATCAACAAACATATCCTTGATTGAGGATTAAAAAATTAAAGTTTTGGCTGCTGGTGTGACTCAATGGTTGAGTGACAACTCATGAACCAGGAGGTCATGGTTTGATTTCCAGTCAGGGCACACACCCAGGTTGTGGGTTCAATTCCCAGTGTGGGGAATGATTCTCTCATGATTGATGTTCCTATCTCTCCCTCTCCCTTCCACTCTGAAATCAATAAAAATTTTTTGAAAAAAGTTTTCAGGGCTTTGGTTAAAAGTTTGTAAAGAGTTATACAAACTGCCTTAGTTGGTTTGGCTCAGTGGATAGTGTCAGCCTGCAGACTGAAGGGTCCCTGGTCAAGGGCACATGCCTGGGTTGCAGGCTTGATCCCCATTAGGGGACATGCAGGAGGCAGCAGATCAATGATTCTCTCTTATCATTGATGTTTCTCTCTCTTTTCCTCTCCCTTCCTCTCTGAAATCAATAAAGATATATTTAAAAGTTACACAAAGTTATAAATAAATATAGTAACTTTCATAATTTCCTTCTTACAAAAATAAAGCCTTTTCTTCTCCCTTGCTCGTGTCCATCTTGACCTACTGCTTTCACCTTGACCAACACTAGCTCAACATTGTCTTTTCCAGTACTGCTGGCTAGGCAGGGTGCATGGGTATGTCCTAGTCTAGGGCCAGTATATTTGCCTCGAAATAGGGAGATTCTGAAAGGTGGAAAGAAACACCTTTCTAGTGCCTTTATGAGCCTTCACTCAAAATGATTTCTTAAAATATGAACCTCAAGCTTGTGGATTATCTGTCTTGTTTTTATTGTTTCTTTTTAATCAACCAAATGCCTTCTATTAGCAAGGTACCGTGCATACTACTTAAGGCAAAAAACAAAAGCAAAAAAAAAAAACTACGTCTCTACCCTCATGGTGCTTAAAATATAGAGGTAAGGTACATGAAAGAACACCATAATTCTCTCATGCTTAAAAAGTGAGTAGAAGGTAAAAGGGCTGTTGAGTATAAGAAACCATTGATTCAACAGCTTTTACATTATGCTGTTCAACTATTCATGCATGTCTGGTTCTCTATTACAACAGATAAACATTATGAGACACTCTAAGTTTTCTATCATATCCTAGTCAACTTTAGTGGGATATTAAGGAGCTAAAGAATGCAAAGAATGTCCCAACTGGCATATCAACTTGACTTTTTCCATTGCAGCCCCAATTCTAGGCTATGCTGTGCCTGTGAGGTGTGCAGGTCCATTGGGACATGAGAGCCAGTCTCACCATCACATAAATGATGGTGTCTCATTTCTCTTCAATTTGTAATCCTTTTCCAATCCATTCTTATTCCTTCTATTTACACACCTGTTCTTTTGGAAACCCGTGCTCCCTTAGAAAATACCACCATTCCAAGTAATTCCATACTTATTAATGTTCAGACCACCTCTGGAATAATGCTCATTAATAGGTATTGTACTCTGAAGAACATTAATAAACTAGAAGTATCCAGAAAATGATGATAAGAACAGCTAAGAGGCTTAAAATTCAGTTTAAACAAAAATAAAGGTTCTAAGGATCTTTCACGTGTAGACCTAAATAAGTCAAGATAGCAGTCCTACAGTAAATATCTGAGGAGCTAGCAAATAGCAAGAAAATAGATTTATGCTCTAGAATATAGAATAGGACCTTATGTGAACGTATAGGAAAATCTATCGAAGAAAAGAATGATTGCAACTGATTACAAAAGAAATGTGCTTCTTCAATAAGTAGTAACCTTTTCCCAGTTAGCTCAATGGTTGAGTGTCGATCCATGAACCAGGAGGTCATGGTTCGATTTCAGTCAGAGCGCATGTCTAGGTTGCATTGCAGGCTCAATCCTGAGTAGGGAGCATGCAGGAAGCAGCCAATCAATGATTCTCTCTCATCATTGATGTTTCTATTTCTCTCTCCCTCTCCTTTCCGCTCTCTGAAATCAATTAAAACATTTTTAAAGTAGTGACCCATCATCCCTGGAAGAACATAGCCAGAGGCATGATAATTGCATTAGTCAGGGTTCTCTAGAGGTAGCTGACAGATAATGGAAGCTGATAAATCCCATAATCTTAGTCTGCAGTGTGGAGACCAGGGAGGGTCTATGGTGGAGTTCCAGTCCAAAGGTGGCAGGCTGGAGACACAAGAAGAACCTCACTTTGAGTCCAAAAGCAGGAGAAAAACTATGTCCCAAGTCCAAGGCAGTCAGGCAGGAGGTATGCTCCCTCATTTACAGGTGAGAGGGGCTGAGGAGGCAAATATTGTTCTATTCAGGCCTTCAACTGATTGAATAGGGCCCACCCACATTGGGGAGGGCAATCTGCTTTACATAGTCTACAGATTCGAATGTTAATCTCATCTAGAAACATTCCCACAGACACACCAGAGGAACATTTGAGCAAATGCCTGGGCACTTCATGATACAGTCAAGTTGACACAAAATTAACCATCACAATAATCATCTATCAAGAACACCACAGGAAGAATTTATAAATTATACAGATACTGTAGTCAAAGAACCAGAAACCCTAGCCATTTCCATCCCATAAGTTTTTCTCAAATATCAGCAGAGGAAAGTGATTCCTCTGATTATTATACTTAAGAATGGAGATCATTTTGCACATATGGCTTCTCTAATTTTAGACTTTGTTTTAGGGGTGGAGGACTAAATACATTCAGGTTTGTACTAGGAATTCTAATAAAGCAATGGGGGCTTGTTTTACTTTGCTGTGATAAAGGATGGCCACAACTTTCTGCTATCGTTTCTATTAACAGGTGTAGTTTATTTCCCCTCCCCTTAAATCTGGGCTAGACTCATTACTTGGTTTGACCAACAGAAGGTGATAAAATTATACTGTGCCTGTTCTAGACCTGGCAGTTTCTTCTTTCTTAGAGCTCTGGGCCAGCAGGTAAACAGGTCTACCAAGCTATCCCTCAGAGGTCACACTGAGAGAAATGCCCTGTGAGTTTTCAGTTGTCCCAGCCACCACAACGGAAACACCAGGCATCTAAAGGGGGCCATGGTGGACATTCTACCCCAGTGGAGCTCCCAGCTAAATGCAGCCACGTGAGGAACACCAGTTATACCACACTGAGAGATGAGCTAGTCCTGCCTTGCCCTGTCCAGCTACCAGCAAATGTTGAGTTTTAATCCCCTAAGATTTGTGGTGGTTTGTTATAGGAAAGAGATACACTTACTTGGGGCATCTGAAATCTTTGCACCAAGTAAGCCTTTCTTGTTTGCTGGAATAGTCTTTGGTAGAATTTTGGCCACAGAAATCTAGATGTCTATAGACTAGGTCTTTTTTTCTTTTCAGTTTTAATTTTAATTTTTAAATTAAATCTTTATTATTCAGATTATTACATTTGTTTCTCTTTTTCCCCTCCATAGTTCCTTCCCACCCAGCTCCCAACCCTCCCTCTACCTTTAGCTCCCTCCCGTTGACTTCATCCATATGTGGTATGATTTTTGTCCAGTCTCTCCCTGTACACACCTCACCCTTTTCCTCCTGAGAATTATCAGGCCACTCCCTTTCTGTACTCCTGATTCTACTATATTTACCAGTTTATTCTGTTGATCAAATTTTTAATTCACTTAATTTTTAGATTCACTTGTTGATAGATATGTATTTGTTCATAATTTTTTATCTTTTACCTTTTTCTTCTTCCTCTTCTAAAAGAGTGCCTTTCAGCATTTCATATAATACTGGTTTGGAGTTGATGAACTCCTTTAGCTTTTTCTTATCTGTGAAGCTCTTTATCTGCCCTTTAATTCTGAATGATAGCTTTACTGGATATTCTTGGTTGTAGGTTCTTGCTATTCATCACACTGAATATTTCTTGCTAGTCCCATCTGGCCTGCATCATTTCTGTTGAGAAATCAGCTGACAATCATATGAGTGCTCCCTTGTAGGTAATTAACTGTTTTTCTCTTGCTGCTTTTAATATTCTCTGTCTTTTGCTCTTTTTTTTTTTTTAATATATTTTTATTGATTTTCACAGAGAGAAAGGGAGTCCGGATAGAGTTAGAAACACTGATGAGAGAGAGACATCAATCAGCTGCCTCTTACATGTCCCCCACTGGGGATGTGCCCACAACCAAGGTACATGCCCTTGACAGGAATCGAGCCTGGGTCCCTTCACAGGCCAACACTCTATTCACTGAGCGAAACCAGTTTCAGCTGCTCTTGGTATTTTAATTATGATGTGTCTTGGTGTAGTCCTCTTTGGATTCCTTTTATTTGGGGTTCTGTGTGATTCCTGGATATGTAAGTCTATTTCATTCACCAGGTGGGGGAAGTTTTCAGTCATTATTTCTTTAAGTAGGTTTTCAGTATCTTGCTCTCTTCTTCTGGCACCCCCACAATTCTGATGTTGGTACACTTAAAGCTGTCCCAGAGGCTCCTTACATTATCTTCACATTTTTGGATTCTTTTTTCTTCTTGTTTTTTTCAGTGTGTTTTCTGATTCTTTATATTTCAAATTTTTGACTTGATTCTTGCCTTCCTCTAGTCTGCTGTTAGGTCTCGGTATAATATTTTCTATTTTAGTCAGTGTATGTTTAACTTCTAGTTGGTCCTTTTCCATCTCTAGTTGGTTCTTTTTCATCTCCTCTCAGGTCTCGCTAACTCTATCCATCTCTTTTAGGATATTCTTGAAAAATCTTGTAAGTGTGGTTTTGAACTCTATATCCAGTCGTTTGTTATCCTCAATTTTTTTGTTTGTGATCTATTCCCTTGTCTCGGCATTTTTACTGTGAACTTCTGTGTTGGATTCAGCCCTATGATACAAGACTTGCAAAACTGCAAAAGCCTCTCTGTTGAGCTTGGGATGGATGGAGTCTCAGGGCTTAATGGACCACCTTGCCTTCCAGTCGGCCCTGCCCTCCATGCAGCCCACGTCTTATGTGACTGGGTAATCACTGGAGTGGTCCCTATGTGGTTGTGCACTCTCACAGTGCCTCTAGACTGCTGCCTTTCCAGCTCCTCTGTGCTCCGGGACCATATGAATCTGGGTCCCCAGAACTTCACCTGAATCTGGGGTTTAGTGGTTAGCAGTGACGAAGTTGGGATGCTTTGTCTCCCACCCTCTTATGAAAGCCAGCGACACAATCAGCAGTTGGTCCTCTGCACGCAGTGCTGTGCGTGCCACCCGACTTCTGCCCTCTTGCGACTCCCCCCAATTTCTGTGCACTTCTCCCTTTTCACAGTCCAAACTCCCCCCATATGAGTTTCGGCTGGACCTGGGATTTAGTGTTGTAGGATAAGGGGTTCAATGCCTTTGGGAGTCTCCTGCCAGAGAAAGCCAGCCAGGTTCTCCAGCACCTGCTCTCTCCAGGCGCGCGTCTTCGTATCTCAGCTTTTTGCAGCTCCTCTGGGTCTCTGTGAGCCCCCCTCTTTCCTTCTAGTTGTAGGTTTACCTATGCTGCCATCTTGGTTACCTCCTAGCTATAGACTATGTCTTAACATAGGAGTTATTAACTGTGATGTTTTGTTTTAAATGCAGTTATGTGGTTACTGACAGGCCACATACATAAAGGTGGAGATCAAAAATTCCTAGTGCCTAGTGATAAAGTAGCTGTCATAACATCATAGCACAAAGGCTGCAAAAGTCAGCAAGACTGAGCATGAGATGGCCAACAACTTTAACCTGGGTGTGGATGAGGATGACTTGGAGAAGCTCCTTAAAGGTGGTTCCTGAGGAAATGACTAATGAGGAGTTGTGGGAAATGGAACAGCAACACATAGCTGAAGAAGAGGCAAGAAAAAAGAAAACTAGAAGAAATAGAAGACATCTCCCCACTCCCCGAGCCCTCCTTCTCCCCCTCCCCCACAAGAAAATTCAGCAAAGGATGTAGCAGAAGCTTTTGCAGATCTCAGAAAGCTCATTAAAAAGTGTGAAAAATGTCTCTCCCTTCCTCAACAAAAATATATTTTAAAAGGTGTGAAAACATGGACCACAACATCGAAAGGTTTTCATTAATAGAGAGGAATGTTCATGATGCGTATCTGCCTACAAGCAAATCCATGAAGCTACGGTTAATTTATTATTGAAAAATATATATTTTAAAAATATTTTTTAATTGATTTCAGAGAGGAAGGGAGAGGGAGAGAGAGAAACATCAATGATGAGAATCATTGATTGGCTGCCTCCTGCAAGCCCCACACTGGGAATCAAGCCCACACCCTGGGCATGTGCACTTGACTGGAATCGAACTGTGACCTCCTAATTCATACGGTAGGCTGATGCTCAACTACTGAGCCCCACCAACTGGGCTGCCTAACACAATTAGAAGAGTATGAAATATTCTAATTGTTAGTTTCTCCATAAAATTTTTTTTTTTTAGGTCAGAGAGAACAAATGGTTTTCTCTCCTGCACCAATTCTGATCCACTAGCAGCAGTTGCCTAACACACAGCACTGGATGGTTCTGGTGAGGGGTGCTCCTGCTGTGACTGCAAGATAAGGGAAGAAAGTACGTGTGCTGGGACTCTTCTGACCCTCTGGTAGAACAAAAACTCCAACTCGTCAGAGAAGGGCTGAAGAGGATTGTTCCTGCTTTTTTAGTAATTAGCTGCTTGTATATAAGAGGAAGATTAGCACAAACCCTGATTTACAGTTTAGCACCTTGCTAGGCTACAATTTGTAACCAAAGGTGAGAGTATTTGGGGGGTGAGGTGGGATGAAGCAAACATCGAGTGAACTTATATTCATAAGTATGCACTATATGCTCTTCACACTCACTATCTCATTTAATTCTAATAACCTATGTTTTATAAAAATGGAAAATTTAGGCTCAGAAAACTTTAGTTGTTCAAAACTGCACAATCCAAAGCCCAAATCTGACACTAAAGCATCCCAAAAATCATTTGTGTGGCCCATGACAGGATACACAGCAGAGAGGAGACTGTCCGTAATAGACAAATTGGTAACATTTAACTTTCTTAGTAAGAAATATTTGTTTTGGATATAAATCTTAATTGAAGAAAATTACTGAAATCTATAACTGAGAGGATATTTCAATCTTGATATATCCAATATCATGACAAATATTGGATAAGTCTTGAATAAACAAGAAAACTTACTATGTTTCCAGAGGTTTTGTAAGTTAAGTGAAAAATCAGGATGTATTTTTATGGAATTAAACTATTCCCACTTATGAAACACTAATAAAATGTCTACAGAGTTTATATTTTAATTTCAGTGTTACAAATAGCATTTTTAAAACAGAGCTAGTTTTCTGTATGTCAAAGTGTTATGGTTCAAATGATGAAGTGTGCTTGCAGCTAAAATAAAGTCACCAGAGTAAGAAAAATGTTTTAAATATCAGTTTATCACTTGCATATTAACAACAATAAAAATAAGGATTTGCTGACAAAAGAATTTTAAAGTATTTGGACAACTATCACTGAAATTTTCATTTTGACATAAGATGCAGCAAAATATGTAAAACACCAAAACAAAGCACAAAAATTTAAAATATTATGAATTTTCTTCCTTACTTGTTCATTAATAATCACATTTTCCTGTAACTAACTACAGTACCTTATAAGCTCCTGCATTAACAATTCAGGTTTATGCCACAAATACTTGCATTAAATAAATTTAAAAATAATAAGGCTTTATCTAATAAAAATTCAGTAGCAATTATTGAACAGGTCAACAGGTAGTTGTGCATCTAAATCTGATGTAATCTTAAAAAATAGAGAAATCTATCTGTACTTTTTGTGTTTTGGGAACATCAAGAGGAGTCCTTTATGTAGAATTCTCCCCATCTTATCCCTTGGCACAGACCCTGGGTTTTCCAGTGGCAAAGTCCTACATCCACCACAGGCTCCTTGAAGACAGGCTACTTGCTCTTTTCCCCAGTAAGATGGCAGACATGAACCACTCTTTCATTCTCTGGCCTCCCCGCCCCCGTACTCCAACCTTCTATATTTGCAACTTAAGCAAGTATTTTTAAAAATGTTATTTTATATCCAAATTTCTTTACCAAAGTCCATCTTCCATCTATACACATACTATGCTGAAGCATGTTTGATATTGACAATTACTACAGTGTAACACTTAATAATACAAAAAAAGACAAATAGCCATAACTAAATGAATACAAATACCAAATGCAAATTTGCACTTGTCAATTAAGCAAATGTTAACCTCAGAGAGATCACTATTTTTGAATTCCAAGATGTTTAATGTAAACTGTTTTACAAAAACTAATTATAAAACACAAAGACAATAGAAATATAAGTTATTTATTAATCAATCCACTTACAAAGCAGGTGGCTTAATGCAAGCTTATTGACATCTTCACATATGATCCATGGGAACATGTCTTTCACATACAGACAGTGATGTTACTGACTGATGCATTTGCAATCTGGGACATATTAAGCATATTTAAACAAATAAAATTATGCTATCCTGTATATGAAAGCATCTTGATACTATGCATTTGAAGTGGATTAAAACTTTCTCCAAAGGAGAAATGTTAGTATGTTAACTTAACTTTATATTCTATATTATGCAGTAAATCTTAACTATTGAAATTAAAAATTTTAAATCAGTGATCGACTCTTGGTTAATGTATGAAGTGGGAGTCTAAAATCAGAGCAACAGTAGGTTGACAGTATAATTTGTGCCTCACAGTATCTGCAGATTTACTGTTTTCAAGTTTAACGAGAAATAAAACAAGAGACATGTAGATTCAGCTAACTTTATTTATCTTTAAACTAATAAAAATCCCTTAAAAGTGATCCTGGGACCTTTAGTATGAATGCATAGATACCTGCTAATGACTGCAATTCTAAATCCTGACTGGATGTGTATAAAAAAATCAGTGTAAGCAGATATCTTTACTATACGTGCTTAGCAGAAGACTAAACGAATTCTACATGTCTTCCTCAATTTCCCCAAAATTTTGTTAAATCTGCAAGTATGTACAATCCAGCTAATTGAAATTAATATTTAGTGTTTATCAGAGCTGTTTCACAGCAGCAAAAACTGAACCAGGGAAATAAAATTTTAAACAAAGTAGGAAAAAGATAAATATAATCAGAACAGCAGTCTAAATGTATAATATCAATATCAACTCTCTGCATTGTGTTGAAAGGAAAAGGATACACCAAGACAATTTCTATTGATCACTGGTGATATGAATACCACCTGCATCTGATTGAATATGGTTTGTATTCTGTTCCCAGTATTAAGGATGTTATTTAACTCAGAACTCCATATTGTAAATATACAGCAGCCATTTTTGTCCTAATTAAGGAATGTCTTAATACACAATATTATCATTTTCTAGAGGATCTTTATACATCAAACTAAAGTACATGATTGATTAAATTAAAGGTTAGTAATGGATAAAAAAAATTCATAATTCTTAAGACCTGATACTATGTAAAAAACAAAAAGACCACAAAAATCCTACTTACTAAAGCAGCTAATCTTGCCTGCAAGTTTAGGGTCACAAGCCCATAATATGTGCAAAGAAATGCAATACAAGGAACCATGCAAAAATACAGTAAAATGATACAGGAAAAATGTCAAATCTAGAAAAAAAGCTTTTATAAATACATCAAAATCAACTGTATACATAAACTGTAGGTCTAGCATTAGTTGTACCATGTAGCAGAGCCAGCACTCTAAGTTCAAGGCTTCCAAATCTGCGCAGGTAAGTCATGCCATCTTTGGTTGAACTGCAGTACCGGGAGGATGGGAATGAGAGGGAGGAGGGAAGGAGTTCTGAAACATGGTGTCAACTTTCACTTGGTAGCTGGGCCTCAATGTCCACTCTGCATATGGGGCACTTCTTATTGGTAATCAACCACTGGTCAACACACACTTGATGGAAAAGGTGCATACAGGGAAGGCGTCTATTATAGGCAAACAAAACAAAAAGCAAAATTAATTTTATGACTATTCCACGTGGCATCTACTTTTAAACAAATGATACGTGTAATTGTAATGTTTTTAAGTTATTATTTTCCTCTTCCATTCAAAACAATAAAACACCTTTCTAATAAGAGTTACACCTATATTAAACTAACACTGAGTAACACAATGTATAAATGAATGAGATAATTGTCACAGCAATGAAACCAAGTCATGTAGTATCTCAAGAATTTTAAGAACAATTATACTGCTATTTTCGTTTCTATATCTGAGCTGCTAATACACTGGAGTTGGCAGTACCTTCTCTGTGAAGTAATCATTACATGATTGAAGTGCTTTAAATAAATATAATTTAATTATAATTATTTAGCAGCCATGTCATATTAATTAAGGAATTTAGTATCAATATTATTTTCTATCTAGAGGATCTTTATATATTAAACTTAAGTACATGACTGATTAAAGGTTAATATTATATTGTTTACAACGTAACTGTTGCATTCATTGTTACATTTACTTAATACTATGCTACTTTTTTAAAAGTAGGTTAAAAGGAAATGTTTACTTAAGTACACTAAACTAAGTTACTAATTAGAAATTGAGAAATAAAAAACCTTCTAGGAAATCCAGGGTAACATTAAATCTAAGTGTAATAGTGGGATATAACTTACTGGATTAAGTACCCATTTCTACTTTCATCTACTGTTAAGAGTTATCATACATTTTCAAAATAGTTTGCAAAAATAGTAGCTAAAAAGAAGTGCTGCAATTAGACATTCTTGACAGTATTATCAACAATGTAAAAACAATTATCTTCCATACTTATAAATCTTCATTGGAAAAACAATGTTCAAAAAACCTTATATGTGATATGAAAGAAAACTGTTAGATTTTTCTCTCAGACAATTGAAGAAATATGACAAAGTTATCCTTATAAATCAGGGCAACAAAATTACCATATGGTTCTGTTACACATATATAGAACCTGTTTCACATGGGATTATTTTACATTAGAAAAAAAGAAACTTATATCCATATTCAGTAACTTATATCCCATTGTTAAACTTAGAAGGTTTTTTTATTTCTCAATTTCTAATTGATAACTTAGTTTAGTGTACTTAAGTTAACATCTCCTTTTAACTTACTTTTAGAAACAAAACAATTACTTAAGAGATTATAAGAAAATGCCTAAAATTAATATTAATATAATAACATTTTCTAAATCACAGTTGCAAGAAGAGAGTAGTCCTACAAGTTAAGAGGAAATTTTAAGATAAAATTCATTTATAAAAGATGCTATAGCCCAACCGGTGTTGAGCATCCACTTATGAGTCTGGAGGTCACAGTTCAATTCCTGGTCAGGGCACATGCCCAGCTTGGGGCTCAATACCCAGTGTGGGGTGTGCAAGAGGCAGACAATTACTAATTCTCTAGCATCATTGATGTTTCCCTCTTCCTCTCCCTTCCTTTCTGAAATCAATAAAAATGTACTTTTAAAAAAGATGTTGTAAAACAAATTGTATGGAATTAAACTGGATCTCCCCAAAAGCCTCTCAAATTCTCCTTTCCCCAAGATTTGTAGAAGACAATTTTGACCTCAAAATTTCCATAGCCAACCCATGGTGTGGCCCCAAAATAGGCAGTATATTTCCCACCCCTTTGTTGGCAAGATGGAGGCTTTGATCTTTTTACTCTTTTACTTATATAAGAAGCCAATTCTATATGTCAGAGATTGGTAACAGGGTATGCCAGGAATAATCTTTATTTAGTTTCTAGTCTACTTTTAAATAAATATAACCTCTTGTACAGTTTTGACAACAGATTTTAGATAATTTGCATCTAGTTACCTCACATCTTCACCTTCCTCTAAAATAGACAAACAGATAGTACATTTTTCCTCTGTGTCTTCCTCTGTCCCTTCTTCCCCATCTTGTTTGCAGTGCAGTTTCCTCTGTGAGAACCAATCAGTTGTTACCTTGTTAGTAGAGATGACATTATTGAACAACTGAGTAAAGTCTGTGTTTATTTGAAATACAAAAAATAAAACAAAACCACACATTCACCCACAACTTATTTCCCAGGTTCAACTATCATGAATTAGTGAATGACTTAAGTGACTATCACCAACTAAATATTTCTTTATGACCATTAAATAATCAGCATCAAAAGCAAAATCAATAAATTGAAATCTATTATTTTTAATCCACAAAAAGGATATACAATTTAAACTATCTCTGTAGTATCATGAACATAGCTAAATAAACTTTATTTTACTAATAATGTTTCAAAAAACATTCAAATTAATTAATGCTAATTACAATACGTAGCTTAGACTTGAAAGGACTTAAATTTAATGGTAATACACTCCATTAATACACTTTGAAAACAGATGGAAATTATGAATAGCAATTTTCACAATTTATTACTCTTTGTACAGCACAGAACATTGTTGTTTGTTGAAAGAAACTTATTTAACATATCTATTTCACATCTTCTTGATATACTACTACATGAGGAATTGGAAATAGAATATAAGAAATGTACATTAACTAAATGTCCATCAAAATAAGTGGCTGGTTAAATTATGATAATGCCATATGATGGAATTCTGTATAAGCTATTAAATAAAAAATATGGATGATCTGTGAGTGAAGATACAGAATGAAAAGAGAATGTGTCAAACTGTGTGCACAGCAAACCCTTTGTGTTATTTTTCAAAGTGGAAAAAAACATATACATATGCACATTATTATACTTGTATAAAAATATTTGAAAGATTGCCAATGAAATCCTTAAACATTATTTTTCTTCTGAAAAGGAAGACTGGGGACAGTCAGCAGGGCAATAAACTTCAGAGTACATATATTTTTTATACTTGAATATTTTTAACTATATGCATATAGTGTTTTAATAATAAATAATATAGTTATTTTACCCATTTTAATAATAATTTAGGTGTTTCACAGAGTACAATCTTACCTTTTTGTATTTATGTGGATATGTACATCTTTCAATTGTTCCCTGGGATGCTCCACGATTGACATTTCCTAATCTTTCTTCCAAATGAATCAGTTCCTAAAGGTGAAGAATAATTGGTATTAAAAACCAGGATGGTTATTTCTTAAACAGCACTATCAATATTGTAAAATAAATAAAGTTCCATATTTATAAACCTGCAATACAATGCAAGTAGTGTTCAAAAAACTAATAATAGTGTCTGAGCAGTGTGACCTAGAGATAGAGCATCGACACATGGTTTGATACCTAGACAGGGCACATGACTGGATTGTGGATTCAATCTCCAGTAGGGGGAATGCAGGAAGCAGAGAATCAGTGATTCTCTCTCATTGATGTCTCTATACCTCTCACCTTCTCCCTTCCTCTCTGAAATAAATAAAAATATATACTAAAAGAAGTGATATGGAAAAGTTATTGTTACAAATTAGGGCAACATATTCCCACATAGTATTATGTAAGTCAGTAAGTATGTATGCATGTACAGCAGGGGTAGAAAAACTTTTTACTGCCAAGGGCCATTTGGATATTTATAACACAATTTTTGGGCCATACAAAATTACCAACATAAAAACTAGCCTATTAGGAGAGAAACCAAGATGGCAGCATAGGTAAACATCTGAAATTGCTGCCTAGCACAACCATTTCAAAACTACAACTAAAACACAAAACAAACATCATCCAGAACCACACAAAGACTGGCTAAGTGAATATTCTACAACTAGAAGGAAAGAGAAAAGCACAAAGAGACTCAGAGGAGGTGCAGAGGGGCAGAGGTACAGAGGCGCACAGACGAAAAGGACTGGCAACTGAGTACGCAGTTGTCTTTTCCAATCAGGAGGGAGACACAAGCTCCTGACTGCTCTGAACTCCAGTTCTGGGTGAGACTCTGGGGAGAGACTGGACTGTCTGACATCGGGGCGGAACATGAGGGCAGCCTTCTCTCAGAGGTGCTTGCAGCAATTATCTCGGGAAACTGTGACCTGGGGGCCTTTTAGGGAAGGACTGAAGGTCAGTCATTGCTGTTTGTTCTGCCCTGTTGATTCCCTGAGACCCTGCTTCACCCAAGATGTGCACAGAGGCTTTTGCATATGAATGGCCTGGAGCTTAACAATCTAAAATTACCTAAAAACTGCAGTTGGGTCAGAGCCCCAGAATTTCCAAAAGAAGGCCCAAGACCCCACAGCAGCTGGCACTGATTCACAACTGGGCCTCATCTGAGCACCTTCAAAACCCAAACAAAGAAAAACAATCTGTAGATCTCTCCGTAGTTGCTGCTGAATTTTCTCAGGCAGAGGCTAAATTTGCACCTCTTTGGAAATCCAAGAGCCAGTGTACCCAGGGGTCAAAGTGGGACCATCCAGATTACAATTCCTCAGATCGAAAAAGGGACACACTCAGGGAACAGACTCAGTAAGCACCAAAGCCCCACTGAAGCCAAGTTTTGCCCATCGTAGGCACAGCTGATCCTCAACAGCCAATATGTCTGGAGGTCAATTTCTCCAAGTGATACCAACAACAGTCAAGGCTTAACTACAAGACTCTGCACACAGCCCACAAAGGGGTGCACCAAGAGTGTCCACCTCAGGTAACTGGGGAAGCTGAGCCACTAGACCCTAAGATACCTAGCACACAAAGCAACTCTATCAATACAGGAAAGTAGTCAAAATGTGGACACAAAAAAAACAGGTCACAAATGACAGAAATGGAGGAAAGCAAACTACAGAGTTCAAAACCACAGTTATAAAGTTTCTCAAGAATTTTCTAGAAATCGCCAAGGAACTTAATGAGACCCTCGAGGATATGAAAAAGGACCAACTAGAAATTAAGCATACATTGACTGAAATAAAGAATAATATACAGCTGAAATCGGTTTGGCTCAGTGGATAGAGCGTCAGCCTACGGACTGAAAGGTCCCGGGTTCGATTCCGGTCAAGGGCATGTATTCTGGTTGCAGGCACATCCCCAGTAGGGGACATGCAGGAGGCGGCTAATCGATGTCTCTCTCACCGATGTTTCAAACTCTCTATCCCTTTCCCTTCCACTCTGTAAAAAAAATCAATAAAAATACATAAAAAAAAAAAAGAAGAATATACAGAGATCCAACACAGACTAGAGGATCCCAAGAATCAAGACAAAGACTCGAAATACAAAAAAGCAAAAGACACCCAACCAGAAAAGCAAGAAGAAAAAAGAATCAAAAAATATGAAGATTGTGTAAGGAGCCTCTGGAACAACTTTAAGTGTACCAACATTCAAATCTGAAGAAGAGTGAGCACAAGATAATGAAAATAATGACAGAACACTCCCCCCACCTGGGGAAAGAAACAGACAAGTCCAAGAAGTGCACAGAACCCCAAACAAAAGGAATCCAAAGAGACCACACGAAGACACATCATAAGTACAATGCCAAGAGCAAAAGACAGAGAATATTAAAAGCAGCAAGAGAAAAACAGGAGTAACCTAGAAGGGAGTACCCATATGATTGTCGGCTGATTTCTCAACAGAAACTATGCAGGCCAGAAGGGAGTGGCAAGAAATATCCAAAGTGGCCCTAACCAGTTTGGATCAGTGGATAGAGCATAGGCTGCAGACTGAAGGGACTCAGATTCAATTCTGGTAAAGGGCGTGTACCTTGGTTGGGAGTACATCCACAGTGTGGGGTGTGTAGGAGGCAGCTGGTCAATGTTTCTCTCTCATCGATGATTCTAACTCTCTATCCCTCTCCCTTCCTCGCTGTAAAAAAAAAAAATCAATAAAATACATTAAAAATGAAAAAAGAAATATTCAAAGTGATGAATAGCAAGAGCCTACAGCCAAGATTACTCTACCCAGCAAAGCTATATCATTCAGAATTGAAGGTCAGATAAAGAGCTTCACAGATAAGAAAAAGCTAAAGAAGTTAATCAACACCAAACCAGTATTATATGAAATGCTGAAAGGTACTCTTTAAGAAGAGAAAGAAAAAGAAAAAGGTAAAGATAAAAATTATGAACAACAAATACATATCTATCAACAAGTGAATCTAAAAATCAAGTGAATAAAAAAATCTGATGAACAGAATAAACTGGTGAACATAATAGAATCAAGGGCACAGAAAGGGAGTCGACTGACAATTCTCAGGGGAAATAAGTATGGGGGATACGGGAAGAGATAGGACAAAAATTGTACACCTATAGATGAGGACAGTGCGGGTAAGAGCGAAGGGTGGGTGGGAACTGGAAGGAGGGGTGTTATGGGGGAAGGGAACAACTGTAATAATCTGAACAAAGATTTACTTTTTTAAAAAATTAGCCTGCTATATTTGGTCAAACATTTAATTAACTCACCCATAATGTCTTGGCAGGGTCAGACCAAATGATTTCGTGGGCCTTAAACAGCCCAAGGGCTGGATGTTCCCCACCCCAATGTAGAGGATGGAATCATTGTAGTAAAAGAGGGAAACAAACAAGCAATATTTCTAGGTCCCACTGCCTTTAACTTACGAATAGACATGAAGAAACAAAATAAAATTTTAAACCATATTTAAATGATTTGTTCTTTTGAAAATTCAAACAAGGAGATATTTAATTATAAACTATATTACTTAGGTTTCTTTTCCTCCAGAAATATTTTTATAAAAATTAAGCTTAGACAAAAGCATTAAGCCCCCACCTCCAAAATTGCATAGTTTGGTTCTTTATCTGAAATTCATAATGATTTTATACACTTCTGTATTTCTTTATATTAGGTTATTTCAATTTACACTTCTTTAAATCCTTCGGTAATTTTTGTTTTGTTTTGTTAGTCCTCACTGTAGGATATTTTTCCATTGATTTTTATGGAAAATGGAAGATAGAGGGAAAGAGAGAGAAACATCAACATGAGAGAAACACCTCAATTCATTGCCTCCTGCACAGGCCCTGATCAGGGCTTGAGCTGACACTCTATCTATTGAGCCAAACTGAGATTAATACAGCTTATAAACCATAATCCCTATAAGCAATATTAGAAATTCAGACATTTTACTGCCTTCTGCCTTATTGCGCAGTCACAGAGGCAATCCTATACAACTGTGAATACTACTAATACATATATTTTCTCCCTGCATTAAAGATACTGTGGCAAATAAATTCATTAATTTAATTACATACCTCAAAATTGCCCCTGAAAGGACCTCTAAATGATGTTCCGTCCAATCCTGATGAAATGTAACGGATGTGAGGGTAGCCTGCCATGTCAGGAACCTATTTTAACAGAAGAAATAATTTAAATCAATTAAGCACAGGCTTGAATTCTATTATTCACATTGAATAATTGGGACACTCAATTCTCTCCATTCAGCTACTCACAAAATTCAACTTTAGTAAGTCTACATAATTCCAACTAAACAGTCTGTAATAGGGTTAGGTTCCTCTTCAAATATAATCCTATATAATAAAAGAGTAATATGCAAACTGACCGTACCTCTACTACATGAACAAGCCACACCCACCAGCCAATAAGAGCAGGTATGCAAATTAACCCCAATGAAGATGGCGATGGCCACAGAGAGAGCAGGAGGGAGGCCTGGGTTACCCCTGGTGATGGAGGAAGCCAGGCTTTCCACAAACCCTAGACTGCCCAGGCCTCCACTTAAGGCAACAAGGTTTCAATGGCTGCCGCCACAGAGCAAGACTTGGGTTGCCCCTGGCAATGGAGGAAGCCAAGCTTTCCACAAACCCTGGCCCACCCAGGCCTCCGCTTAAGGCAACAAAGTTCAATGGCTGTGGGAACAGAAGGTTTGGCTCTGCTCCAGGCTACAAATTTTCAATTGTATAAGGTAAATAAATTCCAGATACCAGGAACTCCACTTTAGTTGCCAGCGGGGCTGGCTGGTCTGCACACCAACACAGACCCCTGGCCATAGTCAACCCACGTCCCAAGGGAACACCCACTCTGATCCAGGACACCCTTCAGAGCAAACCAGTTGGCCCCCACCCATGTACCAGGCCTCTCTTCTATCTAATAAAAGAGTAATATGCAGGTTGACCATCACTCCAACCCGTAAGATGACTGCTCCCAAGTGGTCAAAAAATCATGCCCCTATGTGGGTACAAGATGACCACCACAAGATGGCCAGCAGGGGAGGGCAGTTGGCAGAGACGAGGCCTGCTAGGGAGGGCAGTTGGTAGTGATCAAGCATGCAGGTAAGGGCAGTTAGGGGTGACCAGGGTGGCAAAGGAGGGAAGTTGCAGGTGACCAGGCCTGCAGGGAAGGGCATTAGAGGAAACCCAGGCCTGCAGGGAGGGCAGTTAGGAGCAAGCAGGCTGGCAGGGGAGAAGTTAGGCATCAATCAGGCTGGCATGCAGAAGAGCTTAGGGGCAATCAGAAAGGCACACAGTTAAGCAGAGGGAGCAGGCTGGGCTGAAGGACAATCCTTCCTGTGCATGAATTTCATGCACCAGGCTTCGAGTCTTGTATAGAATAGTTCTTAAAATGTAATTAGATAAAAAAGAAGAAATAGCTGTCCTATAAAATAACAGGTTTCTTAGATTTGATTTATTTTGCATAAGGAATCCTAAGTAGAAAAATACCCAAACATAAGACTGATAATAGCCTAAACATATAAGATGACATTTTCATAAGATCTTATCAGTTTCTGAAAGCTTTATTAAACAGTAATAAGGAACAAAAATGCAGCAAATTTTCCAAAACAACTTTATTTCCAATCTTCTAAAGTGTACCATTCCTGGAGAGAATCCAAGATGGCGGCATAGGTAAAAACCTACAATGCTGCCTCGTACAACAATTTCAAAATCAAAACTAAAAGACAGAATGGACATCATCCAGAACCAAAGGAAAGCTGGCTGAGTGGAAATTCTACAGCTAGAAGGAAAGAGAGGGGCTCACAGAGACCCAGAGGAGCTGCAAAAAGCTGAGGTATGAAGACACGTGTGTGGAGAGAGCAGGTGCCAAAGTACCTGTCTGGCTTTCTCTGTCGGGAGAAAGACGGTGACTCCCAACGGCATTGACCCCCTTATCCTATGACATTAGCCCCCAGGTCCAGCTGAAACTCATACGGGCGGAGTTTGGACTGTGAAAAGGGAGAAGTACACGAAAATTTAGGGGAGTCACAAAATGGCAGAAGTTGGATAGCGCACACAGAACTGTGTGCAGAAGACCAACTGCTGATTGTGCCCCTGGCTTTCACAAGTGGATGGGAGACAGAGGCTCCCAACTGCGCCACTTTTAACTCCACTAAACCCAAGTTACGGGCGAAACCTAGGGGACCCAGATTCATATGGTCCCCGAGCACAGGGGAGCTGGAAAGGCAGCAGTCTAGAGGCACTGCGAGAGCGCGAGCCTGCATAGGGACAGTTCCAGTCCCATGAGCCTCAGGGGCCATGGAGGGCGGGGCCAACTGGAAGGCAAGGTGGTCTGTTAATCCCTGAGACTCCACCCATCCCAAGCTTAACAGAGAGGCTTTTGCAGTTTTGCAAGTCTGGTATCATAAGGCTGAATCCAACACAAAAGTTCTCCCGGCATAGTGAAAATACGGAGACAAAGGAACAGATCACAAACAAAAGAAATGGGGATAACAAATGATTGGATATAGAGTTCAAAACCATGCTTATAAGGTTTTTCAAGAATATCCTAAAAGAGATGGATAAAGTTAGAGAGACCTAAGAGGAGATGAAAAAGAACCAACTAGAGATGGAAAAGGACCAACTACAAATTAAACATACACTGACTGAAATAAAAAATATTATACAGAGACCTAACACCAGACTAGAGGAAGACAAGAATCAAGTCAAAAATTTGAAATATAAAGAATCAGAAAACACTCAACTGAAAAAACAAGAAGAAAAAAGAATTCAAAAATGTGAAGATCATGTAAGGAGCCTCTGGGACAGCTTCAAGCGTACCAACATCAGAATTGTGGGTGTGCCAGAAGAGAGAGAACAAGATACTGAAAACCTATTTGAAGAAATAATGACTGAAAACTTCCCCCACCTGGTGAATGAAATAGACTAACAAGTCCAGGAAGCACACAGAACCCCATATAAAAGGAATCCAAAGAGGACTACACCAAGACATATCATAATTAAAATACCAAGAGCGAAGGACAAAGAGAGAATATTAAAAGCAGTAAGAGAAAAACAGTTAATTACCTACAAGGGAGCACCCATATGATTGTCAGCTGATTTCTCAATAGAAACTATGCAGGCCAGACAGGAATGAAAGAAATATTCAACGTGATGAATAGCAAGAACCTACAACCAAGAATACTCTACCCAGCAAAGCTATCATTCAGAATTGAAGGGCAGATAAAGAGCTTCACAGAGAAGAAAAAGCTAAAGGAGTTCATCAAATCCAAACCAGTACTATATGAAATGCTGAAAGGTAATCTTTTAGAAGAGGAAGAAGTAAAAGGTAAAAGATAAAAAATTATTAACAAATACATATCTATCAACAAGTGAATCTAAAAATTAAGTGAATTAAAAATTTGATCAACAGAATAAACTGGTGAATATAATAGAATCAGGAGCACAGAAAGGGAGTGGACTCATAATTCTCAGGGGGAAAGGGATAAGGGGGTGTACAGGGAGAGACTGGACAAAAATCATACACATATGGATGAGCTCAACAGGAGGGGGGTTAGGGCAGAGGGAGGGGTGGGACCCAGGTGGAGGGGAGCTATGGAAGGAAAAAAAGAGAAACAAATGTAATTATCTGAATAATAAAGATTTAATTAAAAAAAATAAAGTATACCATTCCTCTGTTATTTTTGTTATTATTATTGTTATTAATCCTCACCCAAGGACATGCTTATTGATTTTTGAGAGAAGTGAAGGGGGAGAGAGAGAAAGAGAAACATCAATCAGTTGCCTTCCTGGGAATCAAACCTGCAACCTTTTGGTGCACAAGATGACACTCCAACCAACTGACCCACCAGGCCAGGGCCCCACTCCTTTTTTTTGTTTTGTTTGAATAGTGAAGTTGTAACAGCATTTTCTAATTTTTTGTTACGTGTAGCCAATCCTCATTATTCACAGATCCTTTATTATTTGTGAATTTGCCTACTTGATAAAATTTATTTCAAACTCCAAAATCAATACTTGTGCTCTCATGATCTTTCATGGACATGCACAAAAAATATAAGATGCCTGACATGTGTTACAACACAGCTAGAAACAAGGCCTTTCTACACCTCTTATATATACTGTTAGAGGCCCAAGGCACGGATTTGTGCACTAGTGGGGTCGTCAGCCAGGCCTACACCACCTCACAATCCAGGACCTCTTGGGGAATTTAAGTAGTGAGCAAAGCAACAGGTAGCCAAGGAGGAGCCCGTGCCAGGCAGGGTGCCGCTCTACTCTGGCTCATCCTAGCCCTGCTACACCTGCCACTGCTGCTTGGTAGTGCTGCCACAGAGGCAAGAGAAGCTTGTGCCTCAACAGCTGTGCTTGCCAGCCGTGAGCCCAGCCTCTGGTGCCCATCAGTCAGATGAGTGGTGCTCCCACTGTGGGAGCGAATTGACCACCAGGGCGCAGCTCCTGCATTCAGCATTTTTCCCTTGGTGGTCAGTGCACACTATGTTGACAGGTCATTCAGTCACTTAGGCTTTCATATATACTAGTATACAATAGATTAGAAAATACCTTTTTGTTGCCTATTTAGTATCATGTTTCTCACATTTTTGTGCTTTCTATTAGTGTTTCATTGTTTAAAATGGCAAAAGCATAATGCTCAAGTGCTGACTGTTGTTCTTAAATGCAAAAGGACTGTGATGTGCCTTATTGAAAAAATAAATGCAGACACGCTTCACTCAGGCATTGGCTGTGAATTCAATATTAATGAATCAGCAATATGTATCAAATAAGGTGTCCTTAAACAGAAATATACATTAAAACAAGGTTATGTATTGATGGGTTTTGTGATCAGAAGCTTGCTGTAAACTAACCCTGTATTTGTCCCAGGAATAATGGTTCAATATTCACTTAGTATTAGCAACAATGTTACAAAACATATCTGCCATGAAAAGTATGGGTCCACTTTATTAAGAAAAGGAAATTCTGGAATAGAGAACCATTCTTCTATCTCTATATATAACTAGAGGTCCGGTGATTGAATTCATACACAGGTAAGATTCCTCAGCCTGCTAGCAATCAAGGTCTAACAAGGGGGCAAGGGTCTGGCCAGACAGAGGGGGAGGGACTGTGGGAGGGTGTCTGTGGGAGCACACTCACCACTAGGGTGCAGCTCCTGTGTTGAGTGTCTGCCTCCTGGTGGACAGTGTGCATCATAGTGACTGGTTGACTGGTCGTTCATTTGTAATGGCTGCTTAGGCTTTTATATATATATATAAACTAGAGGCCCAGTGCATGAGGTCCAGGGGTGGATGGGGCGGGGAGAGGGTGCTTCAGCCAGGCCTGCACCCTCTCTAAATCCAGGCCCCCACAGGTATCTGTGCGGGATTGAGCCTAAACTGGCCGTCGACATCCCTCTTGCAATCTGGAAATGCTGGCTCCTATTGGCTAACCTACCTGCCTGCCTGCCTGCTTGCCTGCTTGCCTGCCTGATGCCCCTAACTGCTCACTTGCCTGCTTATTCCCCCCTAACCACTCTACCTGGCTGCCTGATCACCCCTAACCATCACTGCCTCAGTCCCACCACTGTGGCTTCAACCAGAAGGATATCCAGATCATCATTTGGCTGTCTAGTCTAATTAGTACATTATGCTTTTATTATTATATATTTTCCAAAATGATTTTCAGTTTCCACTGAGTCACAACATACTTCTAACAGTTTTATGGTTTTAAAAGATATTTCATATAAGGTAAAAATTTTAAAATAATAACTTTTAACCTTCAAATTACCTATTACTTAAATATCTCCAATTTCCTTATAATCAAAATCAATATTGAGGTCTTGGCCTGGTAGCTCAGGTGGTTAGAGCTTCATCCTGATACACCAAGGTTGTGGGTTCGATCTTCAATCAGGGCACATACAAGGATCTAATGAATGCATCTTAAGTGCAAAAACAAATCAATGTTTCTCTTTCAGATTATCAATAAAAATTGTTTTTAAGAGGGAGAAACCAAGATAACAGCATAGGTGAATGCCCAAACTACTATCTCGCCTAACAATTTCAAAACTACAACTAAAAGACAGAACGGACACCATCCAGAACCTCAGGAAAGCTGGCAGAGTGAAAATTCTACAACTAGAAGTAAAGAGAGGGGCCCACGAAGACTCAGAGGAGCTGTTAAAAGCTGAGGTACAGAGACACACCAGTGAAGAGGATGGGTAGTGAAGGATCTAGCTGGCTTCCTCTAGTGGGAGATGGAAAATCCTGACCACACTGAACCCCAGTTCCCATTGAGACTCATACGAGGGGAGTCGTGAAAGGAAGGAGTGGACAGAAACTTAGGGGAGCCACAAAAGGCAGAGGTCTGGAGGTGCATGCAAAGAGGACTGACAGCTGATTGTGCCGCTGGCTTTCTCTAGCAGGAGGAAAACAGAACCTCCCAACAGCACTGAAATCCAAGTACGACTGCACTGAACCCTAGTTTCAGGTGAGATCTTGGGGACCCAGACTCATACAGCTCCCTAAAGCAGATGGAAACTCAGGGGAGCGGAAAAGGCAGAGGTCTGGAGGCATGCCTGCATGCACTCAGAGAGGGCTGCAGCGATTACCCAGGGGCACTTAGACCCAGGGGCTGCCTGTAGGGCAGGGCTGACGGGAAGCCAAGGCTGTCTGCTTAGTTCTGAGACTCCACCACATCCAAGCCCAGCATAGAGTCTGTTGCAATCTTGCAAGTTTTAAGGCTGAGTGCAACACAGAAGTTCTCCAGGCACAGACACAGCTGATCCTCACAACCAATTGTCTTGGAGGTCAATTCCTCCCAGTGATACCAACAACAATCAAGAATTAACCACGACAAGAGTGTATACACAGTTCACAAAGGGATGCACCAAGAGTGTCCATTTCAGGTAACTGGGGAGGCAGAGCTACTGGGCCATATAGGACATCTAGCACACAAAGCTATTCTACCATCTCAGGGAAAGAGCGAAAATGCAGAGACAAAGGAACAGATCACACACAAAAGAAATGGAGGAAAACAAACCACTGGATATAGAGTTCAAAACCACGGTTATAAGGTTTTTCAAGAATTTCCTACAAAAGATGGATAAATTTAGCAAGACCCAAGAGGAGATGAAAAAGGACCAACAAGAAATGAAACATATACTGACTGAAATAAAAAATATCATATGAAAACCTAACAGCAGACTTAGAGGAAGGCAAGAATCAAGTCAAAGATTTGAAATACAAAGAAGCAGAAAACACTCCACTGGAAAAGCACAAAGTAAAAGGAATCCAAAATGTGAAGATAGTGTAAGGAGCCTCTGGGACAACTTCAAGCGTACCAACATCAGAATTATGAGGGTGCCAGAAGAAGAGAGACAGCAAGATACTCAAAACCTACTTGAATAAATAATGACTGAAAACTTCCCCCACCTGGTGAAAGAAACAGACTTACAAGTTTAGGAAGCACACAGAACCCCCAAATAAAAGGAATCCAAAGAGGACCACACCAAGACACATCATAATTAAAATGTCAAGAACAAAAGACAAAGAGAGAATATTAAAAGCAGCAAGAGTAAAGCAGTTAATTACCTACAAGGGAGTACCTATTCGACTGTCAGCTGATTTCTCAACAGAAACTTTGGAGGCCAGACGGGAGTGGAAAGAAATATTCAAAGTGATAAACAGCGAGAACCTACAAGCAAGATTATTCTACCCAGCAAAGCTATCGTTTAGAATTGAAGGGCAGATAAAGAGCTTCACAGATTAAAAAAAACAAAACTAAAGAAGTTCAACACCAAACCAGTATTATATAAAATGCTGAAAGGTATTTTTTAAGAAAAGGAATGAGAAGAAAACAGTAAAGGTAAAAATTATGAACAACAAATACCTATCTATCAACAAGTGAATCTAAAAATCAAGTGAAATGAAAATCTGATGAACAGAATAAACTGGTGAATATAATAGAATTTGGGGCATAGAGAGGAAGTGGACTGCTAATTCTCAGGGGGAAAGAGGTGACGGGGGTGCAGGGAGAGACTGGACAAAAATCATACACCTATGGATGAGGACAATGGGGGAGGGAGTTAAGGGCAGAGGATGGTGTGGGAGACAGGTGGAGGGGAACTATAGGGTGGGGGAGAAAAATAATTGTAATAATCTGAACAATAAAGATTTATTTTAAAAAATTGTTGTAAAGAATGATCAATATTGTCCAGCTCTCAGCAAATAACCCAACCTCCTACAAATCTCCACAAAAAATGAAAAATCAGAGAGGAATTCTTGCCCCCAAATTATTTAAATCTGCACTTCCCTGTAAAACTTCCTCGTCTCCTTTCTCTAACTTTATGGATTAGCTTCCTCTTTCTCCTCTGAAACATCATCTCTATCACATGCTCTCATCCATCTTCTCTTGTTTCCCCACCCTGGGTAAGTCACCCCTCTCTTCTATAACTATAACTTCAAACAAGTTCTTTTTAGTGTTGTTATCTAAACCTAAAATAATATCCTATTTCCCTTCACACACAAGCTTATATTCAAGTAATGTATATATTTTTCTATTTTTGTTGATTTCAGGGAGGAAAGGAGAGGGAGAGAAAGATAGAAACATCAATGATGACAGAGAATCATTGATTAGCTGCCTTCTCCATCCCACTGGAGATGGAGCTTGAAACTCACCTTGACTGGAAATCAAATGTGATACCTTATTCATAAGTCTAAACCACTAAGCCACATCCATACCAAGCTGTTCAAGTACAGGTCCTCGGAGATCAGTTCCTTAGGCGCAACATAACACGATTTACACCATAAGTCAGAACCCACCTATGTAAGCACCTGCGTCACTCACATGGAGCACATACACAGCAGTAATGAAGTGAAACAGTAAAAAAAAATGTAAAAGGAAGATAACAATTCCTGACCTTTACTTGTGGTAAATAAAAACATAAAGCACATATATACATACATTCAAATGCAGAACTTTTCTTTTTTATAAATAAATGGGAGATGGAGACGTAAACACGAGACAACGTACATCAAGTCCGACGTAACCCGAAAACTGTCTGTACTTTATATTCACTGTCCTCACATTTTCCTTATTGTAATTTAAGAAGCACCTGATTCTCCATTTTTCTCCATTGCTAAAATTACTCTGACAAAAGTCACCAATAACTTCTCTAATGCCATATAAATGCATTACATATTTTTCAAACTTTTTTTTTTGGGGGGGGGGTGAGATACTAATGACCATAATATTTTTACATTATTCTTTTTTTCTTTTTAAAATCCTCACTTGAGGATCTTTTCCCACTGATTTTTAGAGAGAGTGGAAGAGAGATGGAAAGACAGAGAGAAATATTGACATGAGTGAAACATATTGATTGGTTGCTTCCTGCATGTGCCCTAACCAGGGCCCAGGTCGAGGAGGAGCTGCAAACAAGGTATGTGTTTTGACTGGAATTGAACCCGGAACACTTATATTCACAAACCAATGCTCTAATCACTGAGTCAAATTGGCTAGGGCTGACATCATTCTAACTTTGTTTCTCATCTGATTCTCTAGGCAGTTCTCCAAATCCTATTTCAGGTACAATATTATCATTCTCCACATTTTTCCTGGATTCACATATTATGACAGATATGTGACACATATACCCTATCTAGTAAAAGGGTAATATACAAGTTAACCATCATTCCATCACAAAGATGGTGACACCCATAGCCACAAGATGGTGGCACCCAGTCCTCTCATCCCTCCCAGAGTCCCCCAGTCCCAGGGAGGGTGGCCAGGGAGCGGCAGCATGAGCAGCCTGGCAGCCTTAGATAAGTTTCTAGGGCTTCTGGGAAGAGAGTTCGAAGCAGCCAGGCCTCACAGAGAGGTACTGGCGAAAAAATTTGTGTGCAGGGCCACTAGTATTATTATACTAGAGGCCCGATGCATGAATTCATACATGGGTGGATCCGGCTGGCTGGCTGCTGAGGGAAGGAGATGGCAGCAGGTTGGCCAGCTTGCCCCAACCCTCATCAGGCTGGTTGGCCAGCTACAGTGGGCATCATAGTGACAGGCTGTTCCAGCGTCCTGGCCACAAGCTTTTTATATACAGAAATATTGGCAGAGCACAATATTTCTAACTCAGATATGTTTTTGGTTTGGAAGTTCAGACATAAACCTAACTCCCTACTGGACTTTCCATCATGATACACACAGTTATTTCAGATTCAATATGTCCAAAACCTAACACACCTAACCCCTTTCTAAAACTCTCATCTAATATTCTCCAACTCAGTGAATGGCACCACTATACACCTAATAATCCAAGCTTGAAATCATCCTAAATATTACTCAAATGTGACCCATCATGTTTATGACAAATGCTATTGCCTTTGTTCAGGGATTCATCACTTTACCTCTTGTACTGTAAGTCTTAACTGATTCCGTCTACCTTGAAATCTATTTTCCACACAACTGAGGAGATGGTCTTTCTAATTACAAGCTGATTTAATCACTCTAAAACATAAATACAATCAAGATATTCCCTTTTCCAATGATTTATTGAGTCCAAATTTCTTGGCAGGGCAACATTATTTTGTATTGCTAAGTTTTCCTCACCTTTAAGATCCAGAAATTCCAATTTACTTGGAGTTGCTTGTACTTATGCTATTTGACAGTTCTTTACATGGTTGGTCACTCTAAGAGCACCATTTTAATTCCAAAGCCTAATCAGAAGTCACATGCAAAATAAAGCATCTTGAAAACCCTTCCCTGCAGTGTCTTTACCTGCATAAAACCAAACTACTCCCTTCTCTGTACCACTTTTATAAGTAGTATGTATTATAAATAGCAAATTCAGTAAATTTTTGCTGAACTTGTTCTTTGGAACTCAAACTGGTATCAACAAAATCTAAATCTGTTCAAATCAGATATAGAGAATTAATAGTCCTACAGATAAGAGAATAAAGTATAAATACATCAAAACAAATTATTATTATGAAAAATAAATCACGTTTTAATGACAATGGATCGATAGTCATCTTTGTATTAAAAAAAAAAAAAAAACGGCTGAAACCGGTTTGGCTCAGTGGATAGAGCGTTGGCCTGCGGACTGCGGGGTCCCAGGTTCAATTCGGGTCGGGGGCATGTGCCTTGATTGCAGGCCCACCCCCAGTGGGGGATGTGCAGAAGGCGGCTGATGGATGTTTCTCTCTCTTGGATGTCTCTAACTCTCTATCCCTCTCCTTCATCTCTGTAAAAAATCAATAAAATATATTTATAAAAAACAAAAAAAACACATCATTTTTACATTACAAGTTCATTTTACAATACAAATACAGATTTAAATGTATCCATTACCTTTTTATAGCACATTTTCTCTAACAATCTCAAATACTATTAAGACACCCACAAACAACTAATACATTAAAACACATTTCCAATAAGATATTTAACTTAGAAAAGAATACTTTTAGGAGAATATATCAGAACTTTGAAAATTTTCTATTTTACCATTAAAGGAAGTGCTCCTAATTGTAAGTGATGAAGTCGAGGTGGTGCATGGTAATGGGCCAAGTGAGGATGCAATGCTCCAGGTGTGTAAGTAGTTGCAGTTACTCCAGCTTCAATTCCCAGTTCCCTAGCAAAGGATGAGAAGTTTAACTTTTAGACATTCTTAGTGGCTTTATTATCAACGGAAATGAGGGAGAAAGTAATCTAAGTTTTAATGTTCATAAGATGAGAAAAAGATAATTTAGCCCAAAAGATTTAACTCATAATTTCAAATCATTGCAGAAATTAAAACTCAAAAATTCAATTTTATGACCATCAGGCAAAAAGAAATTTGGACATAGTTTCACATCTTACAAAGGAAAGCAATACAGTTGACACTTGAACAACATGCCTTTGAACTGCATGAATCTACACCTGTCTTGTTCCAGGGTCAATTGTATAATGAATGGTCCCTAGGGTTCCTCCCAAACTAAAAGTTTGATTCTATCTGAGGAGCATGCAAAGCACAGTTAACTTTTTTTGTTTACATGAATGTTACAGATGCTTCCAAGGCTTTTGTTTGTTGGCATCAACTGCCTATAGATAATTATTTCAGAAAGAAAATTAAAGCAAATCTGCTTCCATTTCTCCAAGACCAGAAACTTAGAGGCTGGATTTCCCTTGTCAATAGCAGGGGTTAGCACAAAGGTAGATAAAAATGTTGTGAAAAGTAGAATTCACTTATGGAGTTAACTTTGATGATAGACACCCCTGAAAAACAACAATCAAAAAAGCTTTCTCATCTTGTTTAACATGGTTCCCTGATTCAGAACTCAAGCTCCTACTCTTTCATCTCCAGATCTCTTTAACTCACCCATAGTCAGTGCCTCAAAGCTAAGCTGCATTTCAGTTTTTCCACATCATCCTTTTGTATGGCATTCCACTACAAAGCATCTCTTCCAGCAGTTTTACCACAAGATGCTGAGCAGAACTTTAAAATAAACAAGATACTGACCAGGCGGATCTCTCTGGAGCCTGTCGAGGATGTGAAGACATAGTCTGAGGCACATGAATATGATGCCCATGACCATAGTTTGGGTGCATCCTATGTGGATGGGGTGGGGGGCGTTCATGAGCCCGCCTGGAAACACAGAACACAAAAAGACCACTGGAAATAAGTGAATAATTGGTTATTTCTTAATGTAGAAAACAATCTGGTATTAATAGTACAAACATCTATAGATTAGTCATAACATTAGAGTTTAACTTTTAGATAATAAATTAACAATAACAATAAATTATAGAAATATAATACAAATTTAATGATTCATAATAAATCAAGAAGCCCTAACATATAAAATTTTTACTGCCCATTTATTATAATGCCTCCAATTCAAATATCATCCCCCAAAACGGCAATTTTAAAATTATCTGTTATACCTTCTTTACAGTAGATATTTTATTAGAATAGTGGAAATGGAATAAAAATATTTTAAAAATTAAATACCCCAGCAAATGCTGCAGGCACAAAGAGGTTATTTTATGTAAACATATAGGGCAAGAAAATAGAAGCTATTTGTTTGTTTCACTTTTATATTATAACAACATTCATTTTAAGAATAAAACTTTTAAGAAAAAAACATTTTGACCTTGTTCATTTTTGTCTAACACATGCTAAGTACATGTTAGCATTAATTGAATTAACATCTGAAAAAGTGTTACTACTCCATTCACACTCTTTATTCTGCATCCCCGCTTACTATATTTTCTCTTTCTAGTTGTAAGTCAGTCAAATGTACAATTGTAAATAGCCACAAAGTTCTAAAAACTTATTTAAAAAATAGTGCCAGGTAGTAATTTTTATTCTAATTCTTATTTTATATTAGTTTCTAACATAATTACAGATTTTAAATCTTTAATTATTACAAAAAGTAATTTTATAAATACTAGATGACCTGAATGTTAAATTGGCAAATTTCTATATAAAAGGTTACTATATTAGAATGGCAATAGCAGACAGAGGTTCTCGATATATAATCTTAAATTATGTAACTAAAGAAAAAATTATACAAGCGCTAAGTCATTAATTAGATCAACAGTTTGCAAACACATTCTTTAAAGGCAAAGTAATACATATTGTTGGCTCATTGGGCCACCTGGTCTCCATCTCAACTACTCAACTTAGTCCTTGTAGTGTGAAAAAAGCTACTGACAATACATAAATGAACAGGTATAGATGTTTCCCAATAAAACTTTATTCACAAAGACAGGTAGGCAGAATTAGACCAACAGAGTTTACTGTGTGAAAATTAGATCCTGAATTTTCAAAGGAAAACAAAAAGTTCAATTAGTTTTTGTATGTTTGTGGAATACAATATTTTGACACTTAAATTTGTAAATAAAAACTAAAGAAGACTATTTTTTTAATACCAGTTGATAACGCTAATACTCTTCTTCCCTCTGGTTGATAATATATAAGTCAAATTATATCTATGATAACATTATGTCTTGTTCCTGGACCATCAATTCTAACATTTATCTTTACTATGGAATACTGAGGAAACAGGTAAAGAAAGGACTGGTTTGCAAAAGTAAATGACTTGGACACTATCCTGAAAATGGTTTGATTTGTTACATCACCTGATATAAAATTGTTTTGTCAACCCCTACAAATCAGGATAAGAGGAAGATACTAGTTAGTAAAGAATTAATTTTTTTTTAAACTGAGGATTAAATATAATTCTATCACTTCTACAGGATTTATAGTTTTAAAGACTAACGGAGATAGAAGGGAACGGAATAAAGTGTGATTATCTGTTTAAAAGCATAAAACCTACGTTGGATGCTGCATCATCCTCCTCCTTTGAACTTCCATCCTCTGCATTACTTCATGAGGATGCAGTCTCTGTGCTGGAGGTGCAGTGGCTGGAATATGGTGTGAAATCGGCTGGTGTGAGGGAGGAAGATGTTGAGGGATAGGTGCAGCTGTAGTGGCTAAATGAGTTGGGGGTGGGGCTGCCACTGGGTGAGATGTTGTATGAGAAGACATCTGAGAATGGAAAGCATGTACAGGATGAGGAATAACGTAATCCACTTGAGGTGGAGGCTGCGTCTGAGGAGGGTTTCCATGAGAGTGGGGGCAGGCAGAGGCTTGATGATGAAGTGGTCTTGTTAAAGAAGCATCTGTAAAGAAAAACACAGGCACCATGCAGTTAAGCATATACTGTAATTACACATCCCTACTGGATTTTAGAAACATATTAGCACATACTTAATTTTAATGAATACTTTATCAAGTCTGTTCAATTTCGCTCTGCATCTTTTCTTGAAATAAATCTTAGATATCTTCTCATGTCAGTATATTTATCTTCACTTTAGTCACAGCCTCACAGCATTCTATTATAGGAACGTACCAAGATTTAGTAAAGAAATTGCCACTGATAAAAATTAAAAGCTAGCTAAAACTAACAAGTCCAAGTAAACCATGGACTACAGTTAATAATAATGTTTCAAAAAATAATGTATCAATATTGTTTAATTAATTTTAACAATTAATTGTTTAATAATGTATATTAGTAATAGGGGAACTAGATATGGGGTAATTACAAACTCTCTGAGCTATTGTCTCAATTTTTCTGTGAATCTAAAACTGTTCTAAAAAATAAAGTCTAATACTTAAAAAAAAATTGAAAGCAACCCAAATGCTGTAATAAACATCTGTAATAGACATCACTCATGGACAATTATTGTAGCATAAATTCCTATAAGCATGTATGAATCTAAGAGAATAATATAAATACCAGTGACAAAATACCTTTCCCAAAAGGTTACTGAAATTAATATTTCCAATAACAATATGATTGTGCCTGATTATCCCTATACTACTTCTAAATCTTTAAGATGCCAATCTGAGAAAAACCTTCTATTAGCCACTTATAATTCTTCACAGAAATATCTATTCATATTCTTAGCCTACTGTTCATCTTTTCTTATTGATCTGTAAATATTCCTTATATACATGGAAACTTTCTCATAATAAGGTATAAACATTTTTCTGCATTGTCTTTTGTTAATTATATTTTGCCATTCACAAGTTTTTTACTTTGTGAAGTCAAATGTATAAGTTATATATTTCTAAACACATGAGCCTTGATTTGCTTTAGGATTTACTGGTTATCGAATTCTAGAGAAAGACAAAGAACTCAGGAGTCCTCTAGGCAAGACAGTAAAGACATTCTTTAATCGCTGCTCTTCTCTTTCCCCACCCCATGCCATTTTTCCTGTGATACATTAAGAAAATGAAGGAGACAATATGCCATGGAAATCAGCCCTTCATACAGTTAATTTCCTCCATATATTTATTCTGAATCTCTGTGTTTCAGAGTGACTGGTGAAAGGTCCCTCTGAAGAGTTTATATGTCTATTTCTCTAAGAGATATACTTCTGTTTGAGATCTAAAAGTATGCTTGTCTCCTCCATGAATTTGTTTGAATTTGGGAGATTTTCTCAGTAGTCTGGTATGAACCTATAGACATTCCCTAATTTCATTCTAGAATTTCCTTCAATTTTTAATTCTTTTGATTCAGTCAGCAGGTAACCATGAATACTCATTCAGCTATATTTTCAAATGAAACTTGCTAGCATGTATTTAAAAGAAACTTTCAGTAGTTCAACAGGATTGTAAGACAAATTTTTATACTGATATTTTTAAAAAGTGATGTTTTCAAATTAATGCTTTAGGAAGTCACAAAACTCAGTACTTCTTGATCATAAAAAAAAAATCACTGTTTTACCATAATTAACTACTGTTTCTCGGTTTTAGAACATTTTTCAAGTTTCATCTCAAAGTTTTCTATTTCTATAATCATTATGCAAAAAAAAATATTCACAAATATTACAAAATTTTAAAGTTTTGCTTCAGAATGAATTTAACTTAAACTCTTCAACAATCATTTTACTTTTCAACTATATTGAGGTATAATCCTATACAATAAAAGCATAATATGCTAAGTGTCCCATCAACCAATCAAAGCATAATGTGTTAATGATATGCCAAGCTGCTGAACTGCTCACAATGGCATGCACTGACCACCAGGGGGCATATGCTCCAACTGGTAGGTTAGCTTGCTGCTGGGGGTCCAGCCGAGCAGGACTGAGCCAGAGGACTGGACACGCCCTGGAAACCTCCCATAGTCCCCCTCTCTCTGGCCAATCTCCCACATCTCTCCCCAGCCCTGATCTGCACCAGTGGGTACCTCGGCCTAGCCTGTGCCCTCTTGCAATCTGGGACCCCTCAGGGGATGTCAGAGAGCTGGTTTCAACACGATCCCACCTTCCAGGCAGAGGGACCCTAATGGTACAAAAATTTGTGCTCCAGGCCTCTAATTAACAAATATAACTTTATATATTTAAGGTGTATAATATGATTTGGCATATGTATACTTTATGAAATAATTATAACAATCAGGCTAATTAACATTTCCAATCACCTCACAGTTAAGATCTTTTTCTATGTAGTGAGAATATAAGCCATCATTATAATGAATAAACATTTTATAAAACAGATAGCTAACCATTGTAGAAAAATGCCATTCTGCATTTCCACAGATTATTTCTCTGCCTTCTGTTATATGTGTTCTTGCCACTAATATTCAATTTTTTTTAATCT
>PVJN01017749.1:0-40074 GCA_004026805.1 Lasiurus borealis
GGTTGATCTCATGCGCACCCCCCCTCCCACCAGCAACCTCCCCTGCCTTCCCGCTGTAGTATGACAGTCTGTTCTTTGCTTCTTTCCCTCTGTATCCAGTTTGTGTTTTGTTTTGTTTTTTTCCCTGATTCTTTTCTTTAGAAACATCTTGCCCTCGCAGGCTAGAAATAAACCTATAAGAACAAAAGATGTTTGAGTCCCAATTTCAATATCCAATAGTCCTGAAAAAAAATCACACGTTTATGGCTGTCTGTATTGTATTGCTAAATAAAATTATATCAACTAGACTTGTTTCATTTCTTAACTTTGATTAGACGCATTGCACTTTAACACCCTATGGACATATAATTCTATACACCCATTTTAAGTGTAGAATTCAGCGTTTCAAAGTATATCCGCAGAGTTTTGCAATCGTCCCCATAATCTAATTTTAGAAAACACTCATTAGTCCGACAGGAAACTCCACACCCATTAACAACACTCATTATCCACTTTCCTCCAGCCAGACCTAAGCAATCGCTGCTCTCCCTTTTTAAGGTTATGTTTATTTTAAAACAGCTTTATATTTGCAGCTAAATTGAATGGAAGGTTCAGAGATTTCTCATACGACCCTTGCCCCCACATGTGCATAGCGCCCCTCATTATCAACACCTGCATCATCCCTTCCAGCCTAGTGTATTTGTTTACAATTAAAAAATTTATATCAACACGCTAATTACCAAAGGCCCCTGGTTTACATTATGATGATGCATAGAAAATAGTTGCACTGACCTAAAATTCTTGTTAGGCCCTTTTATCTCTTTCTCTTGCGATCACTGACAAGCACCAAAACTTTCACTATCTGCATAGTTTTGCTTTATTTCAGTATGTCAAACTTTTGGAAATCTACAGTCTATAGTCTTATTGGAGTGACTTGATTTCCTTTTAAATAATCACTTAAGTTTACTCTCTGTCTTTTCAAGGCTTGACAGCTTTCTATTTCTTAAAACGGAATAATATTTCACTGTCTGGATGTACCGCAGTGTATTTATCCATGAAGGACATCTTGGTTGCTTTTAAGTCCTCATAATTATAAATAAAGCCACTATAAACATTTAGGTGTAGGTTTTTTTTTGTGTGTAAGCATAAGTTTTCAGCTCCTTTTTGTAAAGACTGAAGCTTGAGCTTGGTGGATCATATGAGAATAGCATGTTTAGTGTTGTAAGGAACAGCCCAGCTGTCTTCTGCAGTGTCTGTACCAGTTTGCATTCCCACCAGCAATGAGTGAAAGTTCACGTCGTTCAGATACTCACCATCCAGCTGGTGTTTCAGTTGTTCTGGATTTTGACCATTCTAGTAGGTGTGTTATGACATCCCATTGTTATTTATTTTATATTTCCTTGATGAAATACGATGAGGTACATAGTTTCTTATTTGCCATCTGTGTAGCTTTGTGTGTGTGTGTGAGATGATTTTTAAGGTCTTTGAATTATTTTTTAATCAGGTTGTTTGTTTTCTCCTTGTTCCGTTTTAAGATTTCTTTGCACATTTAAAATAATAGTCCTTAATACATGTCTCTTTGGCAAATATTTTTTCCCATTCTTTTATTTGCCTTATCACTGGCCTGGCTAACGATCACTCCTAGATCAATATATGCCATTCACAAAAATGTGCCTTGCCATAAGCCTTCTTGTTCATTTAAGATGTCTCTCCTTTATCATTGAATGTGTGCATGCCTGGGAGGCCACCATCGAAGTTCAGACTGTGTGCAGACTGTCACATGAGGCTGGGTGGTCTGTACAGCAGAAAGTCATTTACAGTTTCTGGAAGCTACAAGCCCACACAAAGTATTGGCAGGGTAAGAGCCTTCTGGGGACTGTAAGAGAGGATCCTTTCACAGTTCTTTCTCCTTGGCTTGTAGGTGGCTGTCCTTTTATTATGTCTCATTTTTCCGTTTACTTACATATACATATATAATATACATAAAACTTACATATACAGTGGTACCTCGAGATACGAGTTTAATTCATTCCGTAACCTTGAGGCGTGGGAAACTATGAGACGCTCAAGTAGCGGTAAACTGGTGGGTCGTGTGCAGCCGGCCGATCCATGCAATTACTCCTATCTCAAATGTTGCTCCTATTTCAAAGCAAAAATCGCTCGCTCGCTTGACGGCTCGTATCTCAAAAATCTCGTATGTTAGGGCACTCGTATTTCGAGGTACCACTGTATATATGGGTGCCTAATTGCCCTTTCTCAAAATGTCACCAGTCAAATTGGATTGAATTACATCCTAATGACCTCACTTTAACTTGATTAACTCTGGAAAGTCCCTAACACCAAACATGGTCACTTTCTAAGCTGCCAGGATTTAAGATTTCAATATGGATTAAGAACAAAACCCAACGTGTAACACCTATCCCCAGCCAGGGACTAGTAGCTTGGATGTTGTCTCTTCAGTTAGGTCAGTGGTTCTCAACCTTCCTAAGGCCGCAACCCTTGCATACAGTTCCTCATGTGGTGGTGACCCCCAACCATGAAATTTTGCTACTGTTATGCATCGTGATGTAAATATCTGCATTTTCCGATGGTCTTAGGTGACCCCTGTGAAAGGGTCGTTCGACCCCCAAAGGGGTCGCTACCCACAGGTTGAGAACCGCTGAGTTAGGTGCAACCTCGGTCTTGCACACGGGTGCGTGTGATTTTAAACCTGTGTTCCTGGGAATTCCCCCTGGCTGGATCACTGCAGCTTATTTTCAATGTTTGGTCCGAGGTTTTCTCGTACCCGTAGTGTTTTGCTATGTTGATAGATTTGTGTCCAGGATGGAGAATATGTGAGTGTGAGTGCAGCCTACCACATGTGCACAGTCTCCTTGGTGCACAGATCTGAGATTCCCAGCTTTCCAAGATTTTCTCTTTCCGGGTTCTCTCTCTCAAAGTTCTGACTGCCCTACTGTTTCATCTGTTTCTATGTAAATGATAGGTACTTAAGTTATTTCAAATGTGTGTCAACCCAGAGGTCAATTACAGCAGTTACACAGATATCTAAAGTCTGCAGGACAGCCCTGCAGAAACATAGCGCGTCAATTTCAAGGTCTCTCTTGTCCAGACGCCTCAAAGTATTTTTAAAGGTAAATCAACTCATAGATTAGCAGTAAAATAGCAGAGGCCATGTCTTTCAGTGAAGGAAACCCCTTGGTTTCACAGAGCTTAAACTCTGGCTTCTTTTATCTCAAAGTCTGAGCATTTGCTACCAGTTTTCTACACAATGTTTGCATCTTTCTAGATTTATTCTTTTTTTTTTTAATTCTCACCAGAGGATATTTTTCCCCACTGATTTTTAGAGATAGTAGAAGGGAGGGACAGAGGAGGGAGGTGAGTGAGAGAGAGAAACATTGATGTGAGAGAGACACATAAATTGATTACCTCCTGCATGATTCCCAATGATGGAATCTTACAACTGAGGTATATACCCTTGACCAGGAATTGAACCCATGACCCTTGGGTCTGTGGGCTGATGCTCTAACCACTTAGCCAAACTGTAGAGGGCTGGATTCTGTTCTTAACCTCTATCATTGAATATCATGCAAAGCATTTCATCTTCTGAGTGAAATAAAAGTTCAATTATCTGAGAAATTGTGATGTTTAGAGCATTTGATCTCTTATTCTAGCAGTGCATTTGTATGGAGACAGAGCCATGCAGTCAGGCCTCCAGAATGCAAAGCAGGGCAAGTCTCACAGAGGCATTTCTGTGGGGAAGTGTTGTTTGGTGACTATAATTTATAACTACAATGACGAATGAAACTGTTCTAATTTCGTGCATGTAAATGTTAATGTTATCTCTGGTCATGGAACAATGAATTTGCCAGTGGCTGAGGCTCCTCATCACTGATCCATTAGAGCCCTCAACTCTAATTACAAAATATAAAACTTTCCAAAAGTATATTATTGCTATGCTATGATATTAGCCAAATCTGGTACTCACTCAGACAGGCTTGCCAAAGTAGTTATATGATTAATGTAAAAGTATTGCTGATTTTAGGGGTGAGAGTCACCCAATGATTTTTTATGCTCTCACTGGATGCTTTGGATTTATAGGCAACCTAATTTAATGCAACCCTTATGTGGAAGTCAAATTCTGTTGAGCAATGCCATAGTATTTCCCTTTTCTTATTAAACATTGTGATGGAATATTGTGGAGAGCTCATTTTATCTTACCTAATTTACATGCCAAGATCACAGGAATATCCTGAACATGCAATTAAATTTTTTTTTTTAGCAGCTAGCCATATTTGTTTTTGGTCAGTTTGACTCTTCTAATAAAATTCAGATTTATGAAGTATTAAAAGGACAAACAACTTGCAGCATTTCTTAAATGTGTTTATACACGGGCCCTGCATGAGTTACATATTTTCTTGATTTTGAGAAAATGAAGGTTTACATACCCCTTTATTCTGATTGCAAATCTACCATGATCAATCATCAACCCTTTAGGAAACTGACATCTATGCATTTGAACTTTCATATCACTTTCATGGGGAATATTACATATTAATTAAAAGTAGATATCTTAGCCAAAACTGGTTTGGCTCAGTGAATAGAGCATTGGTCTGCAGACTGAAAGGTCCCAGGTTTGATTCCAGTCAAGAGCATGTACTTGGTTGTGGGCACATCCCCAGTAGGGGGCGTGCAAGAGGCAGCTGATCGATGTCTCTCTCTCATCGATGTTTCTAACTTTCTATCCATCTCCTTTTCTCTCTGTAAAAAATCAATAATATATATTTTAAAAAAATAAAAGTAGGTATCTTAGCCAATACATCTCTTGTTCATGAATTGGAAGAGTCAACATAGATAAAGTATCCATATTACTCAAAGCAATATGCAGGTTTAATGCAATCCCCATCAAAATATCTATGACATTTTAAACAAAACACCAAAGAAAACCTTATCAGACTTGTATGGAACAACAAAAGACTTTGACTTTGACTGGCCAAAGCAATGCTGAGAAGAAAGAATGAAGCCAAACATAACACACTACCTGACTTCAAATTATACTACAAAGCTGTAATAATCAAAACAGCATGATACTGACAGAAAAAAAAAAGACAGAAAGATAAATGGAACAGAATTGAGAGCCCAGAAATAAAGCTGCATGTTAATGACAAAAGTTTTTGACAAAGGATTCAAAAACATGCAATGGAGAAAAGAAGCCTCTTTGATAAATGTTGCTGGGAAAATTGCAAAGTCATAAACAAAAGAATGAAACTAAACTGCAGTTTTTTTCCATGTACAAAAACGAATTCAAAATGGATCAAAGGCCTAAATATAAACTATGAAATAATCTATAAGAATAAAAGTGTAATATGCTAATTAGACCGGACAGCTAAATGACCTTCCAGACGTCATTCCAAATGACTTTTGGGATGAAGCCGTGGAGGTAGGGGCTGATGCAGAGTGGTTAGAAACAACCAAACAGGTGAGTGGTTAGTGGTGATCAGGCAGGCAGGCAAGTGAGGGGTTAAGAGACAGTGGTCCTGGATTGAGAGAGGGATTTCTGATATCTCCCAAGGGGTCTCAGATTGCAAGAAGATGCGGGCTTGGCTGAAGGACCCTCTTCCCATGTGCATGAATTTCGTGCGCCTGGTCTCTAATCTTATCTAATAAAGAGGAACATGCTAATTGACCATCACTCCATCACAAAGATAGCTGCATCCATAGCTGAAGCCAAGTTCCCATAAAGAGCCTTAACTAGCAATCAGCAGGGACCTAAGGCTATGCCCTCCCCCGCCCCCATATGACTTGACAGGGGACCTCAGGCCATGTTAGGCAGAAGTAGTTAGGGTCAATCATGAAGGCAGGCAGGTGAGCAGTTGGCAGCTAGGAGTCCTGGAATGTGAGCGGGATGTCCCAGATTGAAGAGAGTGGGGGCTGGACTGAGACACACACAACCCTGTGCATGAATTTTGTGCACTGGGCCTCTAGAAATGGAATAAAAGCACATTAAATTTTATTTAATAATAAGCATATTTAGATGTTTTATTGAGAATCCCATATGCCATCTTATCCATAGGAAACATTCAGCTATCAGGAGGGGTGTGAAAAAATAAGCTTTGCTATTATAGAAACTGAGAACAGAAGGAAAAGGGGGCAAGGTACACCAGAGAGTGAAGAGTCAAAAATAAAACATTAAAAGGGACTGTGAAGCCTTTAAAAAAACCCAACATGGTGTAATTTCTACAGCTGAATTTCACATGTTTTATCCCCCCAAACCACACTCAGTTATTTACAACCTTATGTAATCAAACATGAACTTTAAAACGTCTACTGCATCCTTATATTTGCCTTGGTCTGTTTACAAATGTGTGCTTAAAACTGGTCAAAATTCAAATCGGAACCTAATACACAAAGCAAAGTGTCCAGTTTCTTGCATTTCAGAGCACAACTTTCATCAGAAAACTTGAAAATTTTATGATTCCTACAAAAGCAACTCTTTAAGAATATACATGCATTTTCTTTAAATATAGCTCAAACTTATATAGGAGTATTTATCATAATTTATCATGATTTACTGAAATTCACTTCTACTTTATATCCACAGATTGAAATTAAAAGGGAAGTTACAACTGAATTTACATTATTTTGATGAAATGGTATCTTTAATCATTCATTTTAAAGTGTCTACAAGTTCTAAAGCTATAAAGATATATACTGAAATTTTTATTTAAAAGCTCTATGTGTAAACCCATGGATGAAACATTCATTAAAAAAAATACCTTAAAAGTGTACACTTGCCAAGACTGGTTTGGCCCAGTGGATAGAGCGTCAGCCTGTGGTCTGAAAGGTCCCAGGTTTGATTCCGGTTGGGGGCATGTACCTTGCTTGCGGGCACATCTCCACTGTGGGGCATGCAGAAGGTGGCTGATCAATGACTCTTTCTCATCGATGTTTCTGACTTTCTATCCCTCTCCCTTCCTCTCTGTAAAAAAATTAATAAAATATATTAAAAAAAAGTGTACACCTGACATCACTGCACATTTTGACTATGTACAAAATGTGCAGTGTTAAAGGAGACCAGCAGTATAATTTAAAATGGATATAGAAATCAAATATTATAACTTGTGCTTTTTACCCATGAAAAACAAACTTACTATTTTTAGATTTTCTGAGCTTAGATTATATAAGCAGAAATTATTTTAATAATGCATTCTTTAAATTTTGAGTTACTTTCTTTATCTCTGAATGTACCTCATTTTCTTCATGAGTTAGTAAAAGCAGGTAGCAGCAGGTAATTAAAGAGAGGGATGTGTAGCATTATTATTCTAAAACTATTTCAGTGACCTGTTATCTGCAGGGCTATGTTTGGTCGGTTTTTTTTACCTGGTTGCATTTTGTGATAGAGGAAGAAAAAAGAAACGTTAAATGTGTACTGATGGATATATGGACAATAAACAAGCAATTTTACTGGCTTATTCAACCAATGTGAAACAATTTAAGTTTAAAATAGAAAATAGTAACAAATTAGAAATGCATTTCAGAGACTTTTCATGTAAGTCTTTCTTAGTCTATATAACATTCATGCAGAGAAACACAAATCATACATATGAAACTGAACAGGTAACTCCCAAATGAATTCTTTTGTGTAATAGATCAAGAGATAGACATCTTCAGTCCCTGAAAGATCCCCACTGGCTAACCTCAACCTTCCCCAAAGATGACTACTATCCTGCATTCTAGTGGCATAGTTTTGTTTTAATTTTATTTTGAAATACAATTTCTCTGTTATTCTTGGAATTATGTTAGAGAGATTAGAGAGACTTACATGTGTCTGTTTTTTTTTTTTTTTGTACTAATGGTTGTTCATTTTAATTCTTTATAGTCCTTCCTTGCAGTAATTTACCTTAAATTATTTACTCATTTTAGTGATTGTATCCAGGAAGAGATTGCCCTTGAAGATAATGGTATAAAAAATTTTTGTATACATGTATACTTATTGCATATATGCCAAGGATGAGAATTTCTGGATCATAGAGTATGACTATATCTACCATCAGTGCATGCCAAATCATTTTCCAATGCGTGTACTAGTTTAAGCTCCCATCTGCATGTACAAGGTATCTAATTGCTCCACCTCTTTGCCAACACTTAGTTTTGTTAATGTTTCTCTAAATCAACTGATTGAGGTATAATTTACTTAAATAAAATGTACACACTTAAGTGTACAATTCAAATATTTTTGACAAATATACGCACTGAAGTAATTACCATCCCATTCAACATGAACACCATTTCTATCACCCGTCAAGTTCCCTCAGGAGATTTGCAGTCAGTATTTCTGAGCTCATCCCAAGTACTAGTAACCAGTATTTGTGAATACATTTTTATTGGTTTCGATGAGGAAGAGACACAAACAGAGAAACATTAATAATGTGAGAGAATCATTGATCAGCTGCGGCCAGCACACCCCACTCTGGGGATCCAGACTGCAACCAGGGCATGTGCCCTGACCACCAGTAATCAAACCATGACATCCTGGTTCATGGGTCGATGCTCAACCACTGAGCCATGCCAGCTTGGCCCAAATAATATCTATCTATCTATCTATCTATCTATCTATCTATCTATCTATCTATCTATCATCTTTCTATCTATGTGTGGGTGTATGTTTTTATTGTTTCAAGTATTATATATGTCTCCTTTTTCCCCCCATTGACCCACCCTGGCCACTACCACCCTCCCAGGGTGATTGACTGGTGGGTCCCGCCCCCAATTGGGGTTGGGGGACTGATTGGGGGCCGGGCTGTCTGTGAGGAGGTGCTGTGGGTGATGGGCCGGCTGACCCTGCTCCCAAATAGGGTGAGGGGCTGACCAGTGGCCAGTGGAGGGGCTGTGAGAAGTTGGCTGGCCTGCCCCACCCCCAATTGGTGTGGTGGGAGCTGATGTGGGTAGAGCTGGTTCGATTGAGTGGCCACAGGCCAATAAGGGTGGTGGGGCTGATTGGGCTTGGGGCTCGCTGTGGGGGAGGGGCTATGGATAGTCAGCCAGGCACTCCGCCACTCATACTCTCTACATGCGTATCTCCATACCTCAGCTTTTTGCAGCTTCTCTGTGCCTCTGTGAGCCCCTTTTTTTCAGTCTAGTGGTAGAATTTCCACTCAGCCATCTTTCCTGTGATTCTGGATGATGTCCGTTCTGTCTTTAGCTATAGTTTGGAGATTGTTGTGTGAAGCAGCAGTTTAACTCTTCACCTACACCAACATCTTGGTTTCTCTTTAAAGTGGCCAATTTTAATTGTCTTGTCTTCATAGCCTTTTCTTACCTACAACAAAATTAATAAAAGCTTAAACAATTAATAGCAAGGTAATGCAATTTAAAATACAACTCAAATCATTCTTCCTGGTTATATCTAAAGATTAACATATAAGAAATTTGGCATAGTTAATATATTATTTTTTATTTCATTTTTATTTTTCTAATAAAGGATGATGTTGACAATATTGAAAGTGGTCTTAACTTGATTTTCACATTTCTACTTGGACCAGTTTCAGTTTCAGGTCTAAGAAGTCTACAAAACTGACACCACTAAAATAATTATTGGTCTAGTACTCTCTTTGAGATTCAATAGTAATTAATTACCTAGGTGTGATCTATATATATAAAAGGCTGAATGACTGACTGTCCAACAATCTGCCCAACTGACTGGCCAGTGTGTGCAATTCATATAAAAAACTCTTGACGGTGCCAGTCACATGCATGTGTTTTGATCTTTCATTCAGGAATTCTGTTCATAAATTAAAATTGAAAGTAGGTACAATCATCATGCTATTGAAAAATCTTAATAGAAAATGAGATCTTTGAAATGGTACTAGATTTATTATCAAAAGATTGTGACCTAACCAATCAAAGTTGATGTATTAACAGCATCTGTGGAAGGAAACATTCTGATTCCATCAGTGGACTTGACCCTGTCTGACACTGGCCTTCCATTTAAATTAATTTGAAGATAGTTTCCCATGATGCCAGCATTTGCAATGACTACTAATACTGGTAAATCACAAAGACAAATTCTAGAAAGAGTAGGAATATTCCTGTCTGACCCCATTTTTGAACATGGTCAGTTATATGTTGCTTTCTCTCAAGTTCGAAGAGCATGTGATGTTAAAGTTGTAAATACTTCAACGCAAGGAAAATTAGTCAAGCACTCTCAAAGTGTTTTTATACTTAATGCCATATACAGGGAGATATTAGTTTAATAAACTTATCAGTCATTTTTTTATTAATGTTGTCTTTATATCATGTTTTTGTTGATTTTATATAATGTCTTTGTTGTTATATCATGTTGTTATTGTTTATTTACTAATCAATTAGTATATTATTTTCATGTAAATTTGAATAATTTTTTTTAATCTTTGTCACTTCTGTTATAGAGAAAAGGTGAAATAGCAATATTAAAATATTTCTTTTAAGTAATTTTCTTTCAATGTGCATGAATCTGTGCACCAGGTCACTAGTGTATAATAATGTAAAAGGCTGGACTAATAAATTTTGTTTTGTTAAAGACCATATCCTATATAATAAAAAAATATATGCAAATTAACCATCACTCTGCTACAACCACAAGCCATGCCCACCAGCCAATCAGGAGTGAGTATGCAAATTGACACAAACCAAGATGGCTACAGCCATGGAGCAAACAGGAGGAAGACTTGGGTTTCCCCAGTGATGGGGGAAGCCAAGCTTTCCACACACCCTGGCAGGCCTAGGCCTCCACTCAAGCCTTTAAAGTTTCAATTATGAAAGATAAATAAATCCCAACAAAAATGGTGGCAGCCAAAGAGCTGGAGAGAGCAGGAAACTAGGGTTTTCCCCAGCAATGGGAGAAGCCAAGCTTCTGGAGCCCTGGCCTGTCTTGGCCCCCACTTAAGACTACAAAGTTTCAATTATAGAAGAAAAATAAATCCCAACAGAAATGGCTGCCACCATGGAGCAAGCTTGAAGCTTGGCTATGCTCCAGGCTACAAATTTTCAATTGTAGAAGATAAATAAATCCCAGATACCAGGGCCTCAACTTGGGTCACCAAGGGGCATAGCCAGTCTGCAAACCACCACAGGCCCCTCACCGAGGGGAACCACCACTCTGATCCAGGACACACTTTAGGGAAAACCTGCTGGCCCACACCCATACACTAATAAAAGAATAATGTGCAGATTGACCATTACTCCACCATGCAAGATGGCTACCCCATGTGGTCAAAGATCCTGCCCCCATGTGGACACAAGATGGCCACCACAAGATGGCCACCAGGGGAGGGCAGTTAGAGGTGACCAAACCTGCAGGGGAGGGCAGTTAGGGGTGACCAGGCCTGCAGGGGAGAGCAGTTAGGGGTAAACAAACTGGCAGAGGAGCAGTTAGGCATCAATCAGGCTGGAAGGGGTGTGGTTATGGACAATCAGGAATGCAGGCAGGTGAATAGTTGGAAGGTAGCAATCCTGGATTGTGAGAAGGACCCCTTGAGGGGTCCCAGATTGGAGAGGGTGCAGGTTGGGCTGAGGGACACCTCACCACCATACATGAATTTCATGCACTGGACTTCTAGTTCTATCTTCATTTTTCATTAACTTGATATTATCTCTGAGGAATTCCCCACCCCATATAGTTGGACTAGGAGATCAGCTATTGCAACATTTTCTGATAGCTAAAATTGGGGCTGTGGCCAGGGTCCAATACTTTAAGCTGTGTTGGATATGTATGATCTGGTCTATGGACTTGGTTTCTCTCTTTTTTAAAAAATAATAATTTACTTATTTTAAATCTCAAGAAAGAGAGAGACAAACACTGATGTGATGGGGCTGGCACCTTCCCCAGATTAGCCGGGTCACCTCCCACAAAGGGAGGCCAGACTGTTCCAACAGGGAGCGGGCCTAAGCCATCAGTAGGACATCCCCTGAGGGCTCCCAGGGAGAGGGGGCAGGTTGGCTGGCTGAGGAATTCCCCAGTGTGTGTGTGTGTGTGTGTGTGTGTGTGTGTGTGTATAGATAGATAGATAGATAGATAGATAGATAGATCAAACACATGTTTTGAAATCAGCTGCCTTCCTCAGCCCATCATCCATCAACCTACTTTAGCATTCCCTTGTAGGCAGGAGAGGGCTCATGCCACATCGTGATCTTATAAACACATGAACCACCTTGCACTAGAAATAGGCTCATCTGCTGTCACCTTCATGTTAGGTCAGACAGGTGCAAGTATTTCCTTTGAATTATGATCTCGTAAAAATGAGCCTTAATAATTGAAAAGCTGGTCACTTTGACATGCAATTCTAGAAGACTAACACTTTTTGAGACAGAGTAATTTGTAAATAAGGCATTTATTATCGCAGACAGCTTCAGGGTACACATTCATTTTCCCTTGACAAGTAATATATGGGTGAAACGGCTTAATTCATTAGCATTGTTCCCAAAATGCTGTTATGTTTAAAAGTAAGATTAATGTAAACATAACATAAGGATGGGATGGTTTAGTTACTTCAGTTAGTTCCTTACTTAGAAAGTGATTTCAGATAGAAAAAGTCTGCAGATTTGTAATTGGCTTTCTATAACCAAAGAATTTAACTAGTTTGTATGAATTAAAAAGGAAGGTGTGTTGATTAGCAATTATTTGGATTAAAGTATATGTGTACAATTGTAGGCTTTGTTGCAATTAATCACTATTCTAATAGAAAAAACAAATCTAAACATTATAATAAAGTCATTTTTTTTTCTAGAGAGATAGTGTTGTTTCTGCATTCTTAATGTTACAAAAACCCCTGGATGACTTGTCTAGTTTAAAGGCAAATTGAAATATTTAATTTTCAATTTAGCTTTCAAACATTTAATATTTATTTTCTAACTGATTTAGAAAACCAAATTTTGAGAAGAAACTTTAAATTATTCACAAATATTGAAATTCACTATGTAGTTATAATTATATCTTTCCAAAGAAGTTTATGTTTATTTATTCAACAATTCAATCATAAATATTTTATAACTAAAGTAGGGATTACACTATTCATTTGTTAAAATGCTGTAGCAACTGTGTCAAACTGTTACAACATGCCCTGCCCTCATATACCTTACATTGAAGAGAGAAGACATAAACTCAAAATTGTAAAATATATACTATATTAAAAAGTCAGTCAGTGATATTGTGAAATGGAAAAGGAAAATAAGAAGGTGTTTAGGTGGGGAGTGGGATTTCAAATTTAGTTATTCTGAACTGCATTGATCTATTTTTATTTTTTATTTTTTAATATATTTTATTGATTTTTTACAGAGAGGAAGAGAGAATTAGAAACATCGATGAGAAAGAGACATCGATCAGCTGCCTCCTGCACGCCCCACAGTGGAGATGTGCCCGCAAGCAAGGTGCATGCCTCCAAGCGGAATAGAACCTGGGACCTTTCAGTCTGCAGGCCGACGCTCTATCCACTGGGCCAAACCGGTCTCGGCATGAACTGCATTGATCTAATTGAGAAAGTGCATGTGAGCAAATATTGAGTGGATGAATGAGTGGATGGTTAAAAGGAGCTGAATTCTGAATATATATTTAAAAGTATTTTGTTGTAAAGAAGTTTGGCTGACAAACTATGAGATGTGAGTCAAAATGACTCTAATATATTTGGTCAAAGCAACTGATAAGCTGTTAGCATTTATTGATAACTAGAGGCCCGATGCACAAAATCCCTGCAAGACGAGGCCTTTCTTCCCCCTGCTGCATCTGATACCCAAGACTTGGGCTTCCCTTATAGCTCTGGCTTCATCGGGAAGATTGTCCTGTCTAATTAGCATATTATGCTTTTATTATTATAGACTAGAGGCCCAGCACATGGAATCATGCATGGGTAGGGTCCCTAGGCCTCGCCTGTGATCAGGGCCATCTTCTGCCCATTTGCCAGTCCCCAGTCCAGCCCGGCCCCTACTCACCCTGGTTTCCCATTGGCCATCCAGCAATCAGAGCCTGCAGGCTGAGAGGAGGGACTGAGAGGTGGCCAATGCACCTCATAGCGACTGGTTGATTGGTCGTTCTGGTCGTGACACTGTTATGGTAACTGGCCTTTTATTATATAGGATAGAGAGCTTGCAGGATAGAAATAGAAGTCGCCTTATGAGAAGGAATTTCTCCAGCTTACCTCCCTTTGAACTGGAACATTAGGTTTTCTTGCCTTTGGACTAGAACTCTGGCTTTTCCTGACCTGGAGTCTGAAGGCCTTTGGACGGGAACTAGAGTGTCAGCTCTCTGGGGTCTTGCAGACACTCACAGGAAGCACAGCATCAGCTGTCCTGGGTCTCACTGACTTCCACGGGTGTCACAACATTGGTTCCTCTGAGTCTCACTGACTCCCACGGGAGCCACGCCATCCACATTCCTGGGTCTCACTGACACTCCAGGAAGCACACCATCAGCTCTCCTGGCTCTCCCACTAACTAATTGCAGATCTTAGGACTTTTCAGTGACATAATTGTGTGAACCAATTCATTATACAGTGGTACCTCGAGATACTAGTTTAATTCATTCTGTAACCTTGAGGCGTGGGAAACTATGAGACGCTCTAGTCGAAGTAAACTGGTAGGTAGTGTGCAGCCAGCCAACCTGAGCGATGACTCCTATCTCAACTGTTGCTCGTATTTCAAAGCAAAAATCGCTTGGATCTCAAAAATCTCATATGTTAGGGCACTCGTATCTCGAGGTACCACTGTAATAGATCTCTTTCTGCCCTGTCTGGTTTGGCTCAGTGGATAGAGCATTGGCCTATAGACTCAAGAGTACCAGGTTTGATTTCAGTCAAGGGCATGAACCTTGGTTTCGGGTACATCCCCAGTAGGAGGTGTGCAGGAGGCAGCTGATCAATGTTTCTCTCCCATCGATGTTTCTAACTCTCTATCCCTCTCCCTTCCTCTCTGTAACAAATCAATAAAATATATTTTTAAAAAAATAACAGATCTCTTTCTATTGTAAGAGATATTGCCTATGTTTGTCTAGAGAACCCTGACTAATACAGAGATATATATACATAGGTAAACTTTAGTGTTTAATATAGCATCTAATATAACATTTAATATATTATACTCTCTGGCTACTGTTACATCTTTGTTAATAGTTTAAGGCATGTTTTTCATTTTAATTTACATTCTCTCAAACCAGCTATATCATATATAGATTTTAAAATTCATTTAATAATATCTGTGGTGTTTCTCATAAACTTATTTTTAATGCATCTATTAAAGAATTGTCCAACCCCTGGCTGGGTAGTTCAGTTGTTTGGAGTATCACCGATGGTTGCAGTTCAATTCCTGGTCAGGCACATACCTAGTTTGTGGGTTCAATTCCCTGTTGGGGCATATATAGGAGGCAACTGATTGATATTTCTCTCTCATCTCTCTCTTTGTTTTGTTCTCATTTCCTCTCTTTAAAGTCAATAAATATATCTTTGTATGAGGATTTTAAAAAGAAGAATTCTAAAAGGATTCATATATTTCAAGGGCAGTAACTTATCTGAAGTCTCCACTCCCCAGTAATGAGTGATTTGTTTATATTGAGTATCTGTTATATTTAAATTGTAGTAGTCAACTATTTTTCTCTTTGGATGGTTATAGTATGGATTATGAAACAGGAATTTAATGACACTTTTAGATATTTTAATTCTTTTGTTCCTTATTTTGGAAACACATTTGAATACTTCAAATTTATTATCCATAATTAGCCAATATCAAGCTTGTATTTGATTAATATTCTTTTCTAAAAGAAATACTTCCTGTTATTTATCATCATGATTTTCTGATTTTTAGTAGCTCTAATAGTAGCAAAGTAGTGTCACTATCATTAAAAAAACTAATAATAATGACAAAATAACGACAAACTTTTAGTCCAGCATACATACACAAATGTTATCTATATGTATGTATGTGCTTGATATGTCTATATACTTACATAAACACACACACACACACACATATATGTATTGTTTGCATATATATACATATACATGTATGCAGGTCTTTATATCTATATATTGACATATATAAATTCATGGCTATATATGTTTCATATTTATCAATTTACTAGAGGCCTGGTACACAAAATTCATGCTTGTGAGGGGGTCCCCTCAGCCCAGCCTACACTCTCCAATCCGGGACCCCTTGGTGGATATCCGACTGCTGGTTAGGCCTGATCTCGTGGATTAGGCCTAAACTGACAGTTGGACATCCCTCTCACAATCCTGGACCACTGGCTCCTAATTGCTCATCTGCCTGTCTGCCTGGTTACCCCTTACTGCTCCCCCTGCCAGCCTAGTTACCCCCAACTGCCTCCCTCTGCCAGCCTGGTCGCCCATAACTGCCTCCCCTTGCTGACCTGATCACCCCATGCAGCCTGCTTGTTCAGTCATTTAGTCATCCCTCACTAACCTCTCTGCTAGCCTGGTCACAGGCAGCCATCTTGTGAGGGCATAAGGGTCAATTTGCATATTACCTCTCTATTATATAGGATCATTTATTTTTGTTGTATTACTTTGTTTGCTCCTTAAGAGGCACTTGACAAATATCCAGAGATACTTTTTATTATCAAGACTTAGAAGGTACATCTAGCAACTAGTGAGTGGAGTCGGGAATGTTGTTAAACATTCCCAGTACACAGGAAATTCTCCCCTGGCGAGGAAGCATGAGGGAGTTAGAGGAGAGTGGGAGGAATGTCAATAGAACCAAGGTTGAGAACTCTGCTCTAGGATGATCTGGAGCAGCCCCAAATCCTGGTGAAGCAATATTGTAAATGTACATCAAAAAGATAATGAAAGTTAGACAAAAACTGCTGTTCATGTGTTTATTTGAAATTACTATTTTCTTCAAATTAAACATGATATTCTTGAACCTTCCCTCCCCAGATACATTCTATATTTTATAACACTGTCATGCTTTGTTTCCTTACCATCCTTTTTAGGATTAAAATCCAATTTCCTCCATGCTCCCAGGCGTGCACATGTTACTCTGTGTAGCAGTAAACCACGTCTGTAAAAATTTAAAAATTTCAAATTAATGCACATAATTATGATGTTGTATTGAATTACTTCTTGTCATTCTCTTTGCCTCCCATGCATTGGAATTAAATATGCACTCCCTTTTCTTGTGAATCAGACTTCTTTCCATTTTGGTGGATTATGTAGTTCTGTTCTGCTGATCAAGATATGGTCCATGAGGCGTGTTTAGTCAATAGACTGTGGGAAGAGTGACAATGTGATAGTTCACCAGGAAAACGTTCTAGAGGCTTCCTGGGTTCTTACTTGCCTAACTGTGCTCATGCTCTTCTCTACTGGAAGAACATTATATTATAAGTACAGTGGTACCTCGAGATACAAGTGCCCTAACATACGAGATTTTTGAGATACGAGCCATTGAGCAAGCGATGAAATACGACCAACATTTGAAATACGAGCAACATTTGAGATACGAGTAATCGGGCGGATCGGCCGGCTGCACATGACCATTTACCTCGACTCAAGCATCTCATAGTTTCCCACGCCCATAGTTTCTCGTATATTAGGGCACTCATATCTCGAGGTACCACTGTACTTATAATATAATGTTCTTCCAGTAGAGAAGAGCATGAGCACAGTTAGGCAAGTAAGAACCCAGGATACCTCTAGAACGTTTTCCTGGTGAACTATCACATTGTCACTCTTCCCACAGTCTATTGACTAAACACGCCTCATGGACCATATCTTGATCAGTAGATATGGAACGAATTAAACTTGTATCTTGAGGTACCACTGTAAATGCTAGCCCAGGGAGAGTGAATAACATGTAGAGCAGACCTGAACTCAGAGCCTAGAACCAAAAGCTAGCCTAGCCAAGCCAAGGACCCACAGCGCATGCCTGAAGATTCAATAATACTTATTTTTAGACACTGAACATTAAAGTGGTTTGTTTCACAATATGGTTGAACAATATACAAATATTAGAAGTGGGATATTTCTTTCTTAGGAAAACTTAAGACATGCAATATGAGCTTTGGAAATATGTGGCATGTTTCAAAAAAAAACTCATAGAGGAGAATATAAAACAGCAGCTTGTGTTCATTAGCAGTCAATTGAGTAGGAGAATGTCACCTCTAGAAACTTTGAAGACCAAGAAAAGACCCTAAAACTCTTTCAACAAGCCAACCACCTCCTTGCAGAAACCAGAAATACCTCATCTTATTGTTACTACGAAGCTGCCTCCCATAATTCCTTCTTGTTCTCTGTATACCCGAGGGCAACAGTACATGGACCTAGGCTGTGGGTGTATGTGACTGATCAACTGCTGCCATGCTCATTCATCCCTGTAGAATGTCGTATGTTAGGAAATCTTGTACAACTTGGGGTGAGGACTCTCTCCCTCACCAATGAGATGAATAGGAGGCAATCAGAACGGTGACACATATGGCAGAAGCTGTGAAAGATGATTAGGTGGATGCTTCTGCAATCATTTGCATCTCCCCACCGCTCCTGGAATCATACTTTCTGGGAGTTGATGCTGAGAATTTCCTTTCTAACACACTTTTTTCTCAGCCCCGAGGCTCCTACTGTAGCTAAGTTAACGACTCTCTCTTTCCTCTCACAAAGCATCATGGGCTTTATCTGCTAGAATGCAGTTAGCATTCCTGTCTTTTCTGTTCTTATTCCCATGCTCCCCAAGTTCTTGGCTAAATCCTACAGAATAATTATTGAATCCTAATATTATAGGCTGTGAATCTTCCTTCCCTCTTCCTCCTGACAAATCTTCTGCACTACTTTTAGAGATATTTGTTTCCGCATTTCCTCAGGGCCCAGAAATCAAACTTCAATTCCTGAAGTTTGCCTTATAATAAATCAAGCACATACTGACCTGCTAGAAATTTTCAATCAAAACTGTTCATTTTGAATGCGCATTCCATTGTAATGGTATCTTCTCTTGAGTACAGCGCCTGACCTACTTCTACTTTCACTCAGTATGTGTGTGTTGAAAATGGTCTCTGTTGTATCTGCAGGAACCAGTTCAAACAATGGACATTGAATGTCTCTCATGCATATAGTAAGTAGTGTGTAGAGGTGTTCAGAATTCAGGCAAATTTGTCCTTAAAGAGGACAGAATTGTAAAATGTTTGTCTATACCCAAAGATTAAACAAATATCAGAAATTTAAGGAAGTTCAGTAATAGGTATGATATCATATTACTGTGCCAGGTTGAATGTTAATTCAAGAAATTAGAAGTGCAAAGCATTGATTATAGCTAAGAAAAAAAAAGCAAGGAATACACATATCTGTCTCAAACCACACACGCACACGCACACACTCACTCCCATTCCCTCCACCCCACAACACACACACCCACCCACACACACACACACACACACACACACACAATTTAGAAGCTTGTTATTAGGTTCTAGCTTACGAAAGAGCAACTTGGACATCTATGACTGATAATACGCTCCATCTATTTTAGAGGTATGTCAATAACTCTGACAGATGCTAAATGCTGGAGGGCTATTTATGCAGCATAAGGGAAAAAAGAAACATGTGGATACCCAAGCAAATGAACTAAATTAACTGTGATGAATATTAGTGTAAGAGAATGACAGCCAAAATAAATTCACATGAAAGTCAAGGAAATATGTCTTTAATTGTCTGGCATTCAAAAATATATAATGCATATTTTCAAGTTTAATTATTTTTTTTTTGGGGGGGGGAGAAAAAAATAGGTACTAGAAAGTTGACTGCATATTGCCACAGTAGTCAAGAAAGTTAAGAAAGATGTATGCGGTGGTCAAAATGGCCACAACTTCTTTGACATGATCCCCATTTAGAAACTGTCCATTTCCTCTGTCGTTGACCCTGTGACAGCTTTGACAAATAGAAGGAACAGAATCGGCAGCTCTGCCTTGGGCTCTTGCAGCTGAGCCCTCAATTAGGAAACTCGGCTGCTCTGCTGCAGGGCAATGTAGAGAAAACGGGGACTACATGGGCATTTAGGGTGATACCGAGGACCCAATGCCCAGCTCTCCCTGCCCAAATGCCAGGCAAGCGAGCACAGCCACCTTTGACTTTTCAGCACAATTCCGGTGCCAGATAAAGACTGTTGGGTGACCCCACCGACACCACACAGAGCTGAAGCATCATCCAGCCAAGCCCTCATGGAACCATGAGCTATAATAAAATGATCATATGTTAAGCTAGTAAGTTTTTAAGTTAATTTGTTTGACAGCTGCATAGAACAAATAGACAAAGCAAAGCATGAAGGAACCAGGATTAAATAAAATTTGGGAATCAAAAAGGCCACAATGAGTGATGTATATATATTGAGAATAATGTATATTTATGTAATTTTAAAAATCAGGTCCATTATTTAAATATATATATATATATATATATATATATATATATATATATATATATTTTTTTTTTTTTTTACTTAAAACCCCTAAATACACCATCTGATGTTACAAAAATATTGGTATTAAGTTTTTACAATGGTTTAATCATTGTGTAGTGAAAATAAGAATGGATCATTCAGGTCAATAATTAATGATGTGCTATCTCTGATCCAGAGTGGATAATAAAAAAGAATATGATGTAGACTTTATACTGGAGCTTATACTCTTACTAGAGGCCCGGTGCATGAAATTTGTGCACAGGGGGTATTGGGGTGTCTCTCAGTCCAGCTTGAACCCTCTCCAATAAAGGACCCTTAGAGGGATGTCCGACTTCCCTTTTAGGCCTGTTCTTAAAAGGGAAATCGGACATCCCTCTCACAATCCAGGACTGCTGGCTCCGAACTGCTTGCCTGCCTGCCTTCCTGATTGCCCCTAACAGTTTTTGCCTGCCAGCCTGATCACCCCTAACCACTCCCCTGCCAGCAGATTGGTGTCTAACTGCTCCTCGGCCAGCCTGTTCACCCCTAACCACTCTCCCCTGTGGTCATCCCTAACTGCTCTCTCCTTCAGTCCTGGATCAACCCCCAAATACCCTTCCTTGCAGGCCTGGTCACCCCTACTTCCCTCCTCTGCGGTCTAGTCACCCCTAACTGCCCTCCCCTGCAGGCTTGATTGCCCCCAACTGCTCTCCCTTGCAGGGCTGGTCCCTCCCAACTGCCTTCCCCTGCTGGCCATCTTGTGTCCACATGGGAGAAGGATCTTTAACCACATGGGGACAGCAATCTTGTGTGTTGGAGTGATGGTCAATCTGCATATTAGTCTTTTATTAGATAGGATAGAGGCCTGGTGCATGGGTGGGGGCCAGCTGGTTTGCCTTGAAGGGTGTCCCAGATCAGGGTTGGGGTTACCATGGAGCATGGGGCAGCCTGGGAGAGGGGCCTATAGTGGTTTGCAGGCCTGCCAGGTCCCTCCTCTCATCCCTCCCCCCTCTTGCAACCCAAATGGAGGCCAAGACAGGCCAGAACTGCAGAAAGCTTGGCTTCCTCCATTACCAGGGGTAACCTTAGCCTTCTGCTCTCTAAAACTCTGTGGCTGCCACCATTTTTGTTGGAATTTATTTATCTTCTATCATTGAAACTTTGTAGCATTGAGTGTAGGCCTGGGCCCACCAGGGTGTGTGGAAAACTTGGCTTCCTCCATCTCCAGGGAAACCCAAGCCTCCCTCCTGTTCTCTCTGTTGCTACAGCCATCCATTTGGGGGTTAATTTGCACACTTACTGCTGACTGGTTGATGGGCGTAGCTGGTGGGTGTGGCTTGTGGAATAGCAAAGGTACAGTCAATTTTCATATTACTCTTTTATTAGAAAGGATTCTTCTATTTTAGGGGGGCTTGTTGTTTGTTTGTTTATGTGGGTTATTGAAGTGTGTCTCTCTGCACTTCAATGTATCTGTATTTCAATGAGTTAGGTTAGTAGTTCGCAAACCGTGGCTTGCGAGCCACATGTGGCTCTTTGGCCTTTTGAGTGTAGCTCTTCCACAAAATACCACAGCCTAGACGAGTCTATTTTGAAGAAATGGCATTAGAAGAAGGTTAAGTTTAAAAATTTTGACTCTCAAAAAAAATTTCAATGGTCGTACTGTTGATATTTGGCTCTGTTGTCTGAGTTTGCTGACTACTGAGTTAGGTGACTGATCTCAGGTTACACAGTAAGGAATAGGAATAGTGGTAAATCCACCTCACAGATTCTGACTGAGAGGCCACATCTGTGAATAATCCTATTGCCTTAGTGAGATTTGCCTCAGTAACTAGTCATGCATTACTAAGCCCATAACTGGTTGTGTAAATGGCAGAGCCCTTTGCTAGATGAGAGGAAAGAACTGGAAAAATTGAAGAAAAGAAGCAGCTTTCAGTATACATGAGAATGAAACAACTTGTCATTTCCCAGAATTACTAGCAATGGTGAAGGGTCTGGAGAGTCTGAATTAGACTATCAGCTCAAGAGAAAGTGGGCTGGGCCTGATAGTTGATAGTAAAAAATAAGGCGGATGCTTGCTCTCTTGATTTTTGCTGATGGCAGTGGGGAATTTCTGTTGGGAGCTATGCTAATATTCTCCAAGATAGCCAACTTCTCAGAATGTGTCCTTGCCTCAGACCTCTTCATAATAAGAAGCCTCTGCCAGGTGCCTTCATGGTTGCTATAATCACACAACTGAGGATCTAAGATGATCATAGAGCACAAAATCTAAAAGAAAGAAAAAAATGACACATTGGCATCATTATGTGAAAATCCAAATTGTTCCGAAAGTATTAATTATCACAGAGATTCTTACATGTATTTTACCAAATAATTGGTTTGTTTTTAGTTATACTCATAATAAAATAATGTCTTAAGTGACCAATACAATAAGCAGAAATATTGTTCTAGTTTTTTGTACTCATACATAACCAGAATATACAGTAATGTTCATACTGATATCTGTTATTTTAAACATTTTAAAGCTATTATTGCTTTACACCCCTCAGAAGATTGCATTGAATAAGTAAAATAGAGTTCCTGAGAAGTACACATATTTATATGGCCTCAAGGATGGTAATAACAGACCTTATATGTTTTCTCTTTACTTACATTCATAACATACATTCAACTAGTATTTTGTTTGATTGCTTTGGTTTTCTTCAATAAATAGCAAATATCTTGATTTACTGAGTTTGGCAATATGAATGGAATTTAAAAATTCATTTAGGATTCTGAAATAATATATTAATGTTACCTTCAGAGCTATTTACAACCAAAAGATATGAGAAAACCTTATTAACTCAAACTGTGCCACACATTTTTTATGTGACTTTGCAGTTCTTAGATTTTTAGCTTCTCAACCCCCTCAATAATAGTGATGAATGCTTAATTATTGTTTGCGATTCTTTTTCAAAGCCATATCAGTGCATCAAATAGCACTCTTATCAAGTAGGAACAGGTTTTTTAACTTTATAGTATTATTTTGTTTGTTCAGTATTCATTGAGCATTTGCTTTGCACCTCTCTTTTATAGGTATTGGGGGTACAAAAATAAATCATGTAGAGTCTCCCTTACTGAATATGTAGTAGAGTAAAAGTCAGATACTACACAATGCAATACAACATTATTCTGATATGAACATCTGCAAAAGCTCAAAGGAGGCAGTAGTCAATTGTTGCCAAGAAATGTAGGAAGTATCAAAAGAGTGAGAGGAATGATGGTCTAAGAAATAAGTTTAAGGAATTAGTAATATGTAGCTCTTAAAAGAGGATGGAGTGATAAGAGCACAAATACCCTTCCTCACAGAAGCAGCAAGAGAGGCAAATTATAAAGATGATGAAGACCCGATCAATTAAGACCATCCCACAGTTTTCCACAAAAAGTGAGATACAACATTCAAATGTGCAGACTTGTTAGGTGATGGAAAAATTAGAAACAGCACTCAATACTTTGGATTTCAAAGTGGAAATACCAGGAAATAATGAAGGATATTCAGGAGAGAAATTAGATAAAAACACTTGTCTTTTAGGAAGATTGAGAGTGACTGAGAGTGAAGGTGTATGTTTGAGAGTGAAGGGTTAATTAGGACATTATATACTGCAGAACAGATTTTTTCCTCCTGAGAACTAAGATATTACTTTTAGTGGCCTTATAATTAATATAAGCAAAGTGAAACCTCACAACATCTTTTACCAACAAACATGATTATTAAAAATTTTTATTAGGGCATTTCAAAGTGAATTAAAGATATTCAGAATAATGCAATTTTGAAAAGCATTTCCATCAGTATCTCTTTCCCATCACACATGCTAGATAAAAAAAAAAAATTTGCTTTATTCACTCTTCTCTCCATATTTAGCATTCAACATAATTTATGCAATTAATTAAATTAAATGTAATATTATTGGATGAGTAGCCTAGCTCTCTTGTTGCCTATGAGAAATTATAGCTACCACTAAGGAATCTAAATGGTGGCAGTTTAATTATATTAACTAGAATCTCAAGAGAAGACAAACACTATATATAAGCTTTGGTATATATTTTTAGATTTCAGATTTATTATTTCAATGCTAATATTTATTAACTCCAACCTTGATACATGACCACAGATATGCTTCACACAAATATTGGATCCTATTTGTATTAAATAATAATATTTTATTATTTAATGCAATTCATACTTTTGAGCAATGAAACGTAATTTGAATTATTGTTAAGTCATGTGATCTTTCTTAATATGTGTATCCTATATAATAAAAGCCCAGCAACCATAATGGCAGAATAACCGCACTGACCACCTCTTAATTCCTCCTTCCAGCCAGCAGGCTGCCATCGCCTGATGGTGAACAGGGAACCAGGGTGGGTGGTGGCAGGCCGTGGGGTCAGCAAGTGGGCAAAATGGCCAATCTCTCTATCCTTCCCCCTGGCCATCAGGTTCCGATTGCCCAATGGTGAACAGGCTCCCAGGGGTGGGTGGTGGGGATGCAGGTGGTGCCAGGCCAAAGCCCCCGCCCTGCCAGTCACCCCACAAACACTGAGCAACCTGCGGTGGGGACAGTGTCATGAGTGGGTGGGAACAGTTGACCTCTCGTTCCCGCCCCTCTGGCCATCAGGCTCTGAGTGCTCACCCGATGGCAAACTGTGAACAAGGGTGGGTGGTGGCGGGGGAGCAGGGCAGGCTGCTGGCAGCCAGGGAAGATGGCCCTGATCACATGGTAGGAGTAGGGACAGTACCCGTGCATTATTTCGTGCACCGGGTCTCTGGTATTTTAATAAAGTTTTAGTTTATTGCTGAGAACTTCAAATACCGTATAGGAAACTTACAGCTTCAAAGAGAAGATGAGTACAAATAAATGCTTGACATTTATTTGTGGAAATATATCTTCTTTGACATTAATTATCTCTGCAGTAATCTAAGATTAAACAGTTATAACATTAACTATCAAACATTATGTTTGTCATTGTACATCTCTATGCTTTATGAAGTTTTTTAAATTATTTATGAACCAGACTTTGTAAGTTTTAATATTTCTGTGATTTTCAAAATGTTCATATTCTTATTTAGAAAGCACTAAAAGCTGTTTCTGTTATGAATACATTTCCCTCTTATATATTATTTAATTAAATATTATCATTAGGCTATATCCAGTTTGACTCAGTGAATAGAATGTCAGCCTGTGAACTAAAGAATCCGGGTTCCAGTCCAGTAAAGGCCATGCACCTTGGTTGGAGGCTCCTCCCCAGTCTGGGCCCTGATTGGGGCTTGTACAGACTAGTACATATATATTTTAGTTATTTTTTTAAATTTAATAAACTTTTAATGTTCAGATTATTACAATTGTTCCTCTTTTTTTCCCTCCAGTTCTCACCCCACCCTCTGCTCTTACCTCCCCCCACTGTCCTCATCCATAGGTGTACAATTTTTTTCAGTCTCTTCCCACACCCCCCACACCCCCTACACCCCTTTCCTCCCAAGAGTTGTCAGTCCACTCTTTCTATGCCTCTGATTCTGTTATATTCACCAGTTTATTCTGTTCATCAGATTTTTTATTCACTTGATTTTTAGATTCACTTGTTGATAGACACATATTTGTTGTTCATAATTTTTATCTTTACCTTTTTCTTCTTCCTCCTCTTCTTAAAGAATATCTTTCAGCATTTCTTATAATACTGGTTTGGTAGTGATTAACTTCTTTAGCTTTTTCTTATCTGTGAAGCTCTTTATCTGACCTTCAATTCTGAATGATAGTTTTTCTGGGTTGAGTAATCTTGGTTGTATGTTCTTGCTATTCATCACTTTGTATATTTCTTGCCACTCCCATCTGGCCTGCATAGTTTCTGTTGAGAAATCAGCTGACAATCATATGGGTGTAATTTTACTGCAAAGTAGTATTCCATTGTGTAGATAAATGTACCACTGTTTTTTAATCCTCTCATGTGCTGATGGGCACTTAGGCTGTTTCAAATCTTAGCTGTGGTAAATTGTGCTGCCATGAGCATAGGGGTGCACATATCCTTTCTGATTGGTGTTTCTAGTTTCTTGGGATATATTCCTAGGAGTGGGATTACTGGGTCAAATGGGAGATCCATTTTTAGTTTTTTGAGGAAACTCCATACTGTTCTCCACAGTGGCTACACCAGTCTGCATTCCCACCAGCAGAGCACGAAGTTTCCATTTTCTCCACATTCTCGCCAGCACTTACCGTTTCTTGACAATAGCCATTCTGACAGATGTGAAAAGGTACCGCATTGTCATTTTGAGAGAACATTATGCTAAGCAAAATAAGCCACTCAGAGAAAGATAAATATCACATGATCTTACTCATTTGTGGAATATAATGAATAACAGAAACTGATGAATGAATGAAAACAGATCCAGAGACTGAAAAGCATCAATCAGACCGGCAAACCTCAGAGGGAAGGTAGAGGAGGGCGGGGGTAAGATGGAGAGATCAACTAAAGGACATGCATGCATGCATATAGGCCTAACCAATGGACATAGACACCAGGGGGGTGAGGACATCAGGGGGGGGCTAACAATGGAGGGATAAGGACACATATATAATACCTTAATCAATAAATAAAAAAAAATAAATTATTTTAGAAATATCTTTTGTCCTCCCCGTCTCCTTAGTCATAATTTCTCTCTCAAAAGAAAATTAATTTCAGCCCTTTTGTCTTAATATATTAGTACTTTCTCCCATTAGCCTCAATTACATGCTTGTATTATTCTTTTGTGTTAGATGTATTATTGACTTCATACTCAGGAGATATCAACTCAGTGTCCTATTCTCCTCATGACAGAACTAAAGTCAGGCACACTTGCCATACCAATACCCATCACATATATTTTTATCATATATATGTTTAAAAAGAAATTAAGTGTACTAGTAAACCTATTAAAATTCCAACATTCCCATTCATAGTTACACATATTTCAATATATTTTATTGATTTAAGAGAGGAAGGGAGAGTTAAAGAGAGAGAGACACATCCTTCATGAGAGAGAATCATTGATTGACTGCCTGCTGCACACCCCACACTAGGGACCTAGCCTGCAACCAGGGCATATGCCCTGAACAAGAATTGAACTGTGAGCTCCTGGTTCATAGTTCATTGCCAAACCAGTGAGCCACAATAATTTGCTTTAATAAAGGAAATTATAAGTAGAACTTTGGTTGCTCTCCTAATCCAACTCTTTACTTACCACTTATTCCTGGGTCTCACTGGTTAAAATTTAAAACAACAAGTATGAATGATACTCAATTCACTCAAATTAATAACAGGTCATTTTCTGAGGGAAAATTAAAAATCTATATATTTATTTGAAATAATTTCAGTAGATATGTTGAGCATTTTCAATTTTTTTTTTGTTTTGTTTTTAAATATATTTTATTGATTTTTTACAGAGAGGAAGGGAGAGGAATAGAGAGTTAGAAACATGGATGAGAGAGACATCAATCAGCTGCCTCCTGCACGCCCCCTACTGGGGATGTGCCCACAACCAAGGTACATGCCCCTTGACCTGAATCAAACCTGGGACCTTTCAGTCCACAGGCGGACACTCTTATCCATTGAGCCAAACCGGTTTCAGCCATTTTCAATATTTCTGATTGAGATGGTTTGTGATGGTCTTTAATTCTTTAGTATTTATGTCAATGTGTAGGTTGGCAATAGCAACTAACACGTATTCCTTTTAGATGCATTATTGCGAAATGTGTTTACTTTCTCAGTTACACTGCATAATGTTAAATATTATGTTGAAAGGCAAATAATAGATATTCAAAGCCCTTCGGAACACCATCATATAAGTGATATATGTCAGCACCTTTCAGGTTTGCCATTTCATCATTTGAGGAAAGGATAAGGTAGTCACAATGGCCCAAGAGAGAAGCAACGCTCAATAGCACCTTCTGATGTAAAATTGCCACTCTTGTTTGTTACTGTTAGTATAGTAAGCAGGAAGTCATGAAGATTTAACCAGGAAAACAAGTAGTTGTTTCAGGTGAAGTATTCGACCATAAAGATAATTAGAGCCAAGTGGTACATAAAGAATATTAATCAAGGGCAACTTGGGCAAAAGCCAATGTGAAGTTTAAGTTCATGAGACAGAAGGTGAACGTTTGCAGTGATAAGAAGTCAATGTTGCCTGCAGGTCATATTGGTAAAAAATAAAATCTCCGTCTAGGATTTTATATAATGGTGATGGATAGTGTTAATACAATGAGGGCATTGGGAAATCCGGTAAAATTAGTTCCACTGGAACATAACCCGTCATAACATTCAAAGAATCACTGTCTCTAACTCAATGCCTTTAAGGTACCTTAACTTCCACGAATGTACATTAGTAACTACGAGAAAAATGACTAGGTAAAATCAATAGACTAGAAAATTAATAGATCAGATGCTAAGCTAGACTTCTTATAAATGAGGCTAAAGTGGGTCATTTATGCCAATTGTTTTTCTTTGAGAAATAGCTATGTTGCTTTGAATCCCTATAGCATATCTCTAATACCTTTCTGTGGGTGGACGCGTGTTGTTTAATCCCACTTCTTTCTATTTATAGATTTGTTGTTTTAACTTAACCAGTTTCTTCACTATCATTGTAAACTTTGTATGTATCACTAGATTGAGCTCCAATCCTAGTATGGTCAAAGCTAACTCTTAACGGACCATTTTCTCTGACAGCCATTAAGAGGTTTTGTGTTGTCTACTAGTCCTCTGCGCATATTTCTCATCTTCTAATTCTTTGGTACTTGTTTCATTTCCCCAAATAATGCAGATATATATTTTAATTTCCCCCAAACAATGCAAGTGGAGGTGTTTTGTTTTTTGTTTGTTTGTTTGTGTTTTTTTTTTGTGTGTGTGTGTGTGTGTGTGTGTGTGTTTTGTAGTATGCTGCAACAGATTGGCAGGCTGAGTGATCCAAAGCATCATTATCATCCTTGATAGTTAGCTCATAACAAGGCAAACTAATTTCATTCAATATTAACTAATATTGCAAAAGGCGTTTCAGAGCCAAACAATTTTGTAACCTTGGGATATACTGATGAAAAGAAAGCATCGCCACTCACCGTTTATTAAAAGAGACAGAGACTATAAAATTAAAATATTGTGCTGAGACTCTGAGAAAGGAGGTATGCAAGGACGCATAAACCTGATCCTCTCTTCAAATTACTGCCAGCAATCATTTATAGGTTGTTTTGAATTTCCTATGTGAACTAAAGAAATTAAATGCTCCATTTTTTAAAATACAAAATAACCATCCATACACTGAGTCCTCTATTTCAGGATTTCTCTTCAGCCTTCTCAAAAATTACCTTTCCGGTACAATTTTGCAATATTTCGCTGCATATATCTTTTTGTATAACTAACAATGGACCACTGTTCTCTACATCCTTTCAATGAGACACCCACCCTGATATTAACATGTTTCTAAGTGAAGTTCTTTCCATTGGCTCTGATAATTTTTCTTGGAGTCTTTTCTAAAACTACCAATTGCTGACAAAATATCTCTGCTAGATTTAGCTATGTTTCTCTCTTAAAATTTACAATATCCTTGTTTAATTACAATTTTCCATATATATTTTAATATGTCTAACATGGCATAGATTAGTTAAAAAAATAATAATAGCATCAGCCTTAAAAACAATTCCAGTTAATATTTTCTTTGATTAAAATATATTGAGAGACTGGTTTGGCTCAGTGGATAGAGCGTCGGCTTGCGGACTGAGGGGTCCCAAGTTCGATTCCAGTTGGGGGATATACCTTGCTTGCTGGCACATTTCCACTGTGGGGCGTGCAGGAGGCGGCTGATGGGTATCTCTCTTTCATTGATGTTTCTGACTTTCTATCTCTCTCCCTTCCTCTCTGTAAAAAAATCAATGAAATATATATTTAAAAAGTGTACACCTGACATCACTGTGTACATATAACTTTGAATAAATTAAGGCATACAGCATGTTAATTTGATACACTTATATTGTAATATCATTGCCCTGGTAGCAATAGTAAGCTCCTCCATCACCTTAAACTATATTTTCGTTTCACTAGTAGTAGTCATTAAATTTCAGTCTCTTAGCAAGTTTGATGATTATACACTATTGTCTGCCTTCATGATACTGTGTGTTCAATCTCTCAGGTCTTGGTAGAAATGTAAATTGATTCAACTTCTATAATGTGGAGGTTTCTCAAAAACTTAAAAACAGATCTACCATAAGATCAGCAATTCAGTTTCTGAGTGTATACCCAAAGGAAATGAAAACAGGATATCAAAGAAATAGCTGTACTCTCGTTTATATTGCAGCATTATCTACAGTAGCCAGCATCTAGAAACAAGTCTTCTTCAACAAATGGATGGGTAAAAGAGACACAGGAATATCATTGAGCCATGAGAAATATGAACATTTTCCCATTCCTGACAACATGGAATGACCTTGAGCACATTATGCAAAGTGAAATAAATTGAGCAGAAAGAAAAGCTCTGAAAGGTTATCATTTATATGTAGAATCTAAAAAAAAAAGCCAAACTCATAAACACAGAAAGAAAAATGATGGTTACCAGGGAGTGAGGGGCGGCAGAATAGGACAGATGCTGTTTAAATGTATGAACCAGCTGATCTTTAGCGAATACATTATCCTGTGTATCTTGGGAAGTCTGGGAAATTTTCTTATAAATTTCCTATATAAGGGTTTATTTAATCATCCCAATAACCATTCACAATCAACAAATGAAGAAACTATATTATGCAGAATTTAAATAACTTAGAGAAGTGACATCTAATTGTTTTGCCACTTTCTGTTAGAAATACTTTACAAGTTTTGCCCCCATTTAAAGGGAGAGGATTGCATAAGGTTGTGAATACCAAGATGTAGGGATCTGGGCGCTGGTGGAGTCTCAGTGTCACATCCATCTTCTAGCTCCTAATGATCCATATCCTCCTTCCAAAGAAGAAAAAAAAAAAGCATTTATCTCCTCCCTAAGAGTCTATTCTATTAACTGTTCTAAGTTCAGATATCCATCATCTGACCAGATCCAGATGCGGATAAGGCCCCTGGTGAAGTTCTTCTCAACCTGTAACACTAAAGAGACCAATTGTCTGTTCCACACGCATCCACACACATGGTGGTGGGACCGTCAGGATAACAGGTGCACAAAAAGGTAACAATGGAGGTACACAGGATTCACCCGCCCAGAGTGACTTTTAAATGGGGCCAGGGAAATGTTGGATGTTTCCCGATTAAATTTCTAAGCCTGGGAATAATTCTCTCTAATTTCTGTGTTCTCTATCTCCCTCCCAGGCACACTTCCTCTTCTGTGAAACTAGCACGCGTGGGTGACTCGGTAGTTGCACCAGCCTGCTAACTGCCGGTGGAGTTTCAGCCTCTTCTCATTTCCCACTCTCTCCCTGCCTCTTTCAGACTAAGCTGGCAGTTTTTGCTGAAATAATTTTCTCAAAAACTGTGCAGATCTTCAGTGGGTTTCACAGAAATTTACTTCATTAGACAAAAGCTCTATCCACAAATCCCTTCTAGAGTCCTCTCTAGGACTGGATGCTGAGAGGGACAGAAGCAAAGCCATTACGGTCCCCAGAATCCCTGCTGCTAGATTGGGAGGATCTGAGACAAAAACTCGGGCTCTCCGAGGGACCGGTTTTGTGACTAAGTTCTTAATTGGTTTTTGAGGTTTGGGAAAATGGTTGTATAGTCACATCCTCGGTGTTTTTGCCTACCAAGTTTTATCTAAAGATCATCCCTTCCCTGACAGGTCTTAGACATGATCTCTTAATCTTAGCAGCTTTTTCATCTGGAAAAGCTCAGGATTTTCAAAAATATAGAATTCTTTTTCGTAGTACTTTCCTCAAATTATTTTTTTCCTCTCACATTTTACTGTAACCAGAAAAAATAAACCAGGTGGCATCAAAAACGTTGTGCTTGGGAATTTCCCTAGCCAAATAACCAAGTTCATGCATACCATGTGTTTTACTTTCCACATAATAGCTGGAGAGAGCTTCGCTAAGCTCTCTGCTGGTACCTGGCAAAAGTCCCCCTTCCTCCACTTTCTAATAAACTCTTCCTCACTTCCTTTTGTGCCATCGCTGGCAATGCCCTCAAAGTTCTGATTTATAATTGTGCAAGGAAGTTCAGACTTTACCAGGTTTTTCAAAAATTCCCTGCCCTCTATCTAGTGCCCAGTTCCAAAGCCACTCTTATAATGTAGTTATTCTCACTTCCAGATGCCAAAATCTGTAATTTTTGCTGCATGACAAATTGCTACAAGCTTAGCTATATAAACGCATTTATTATCTGAGAGTATGTGAGGGTCAGAAACCCACGGATAGCTGAGCTAAGTTCTCTGTCTCAGCATCTCTCACAAACATTTGTACCAGAGATTGGCCAGGGCCAGGGACTTGACTGTGGGAAAGATTTCCCATCAAACCCATAGGGTTGTAACAGGCAGAAGAATGAAATTGGAACCCTCTCCTACACATGCACAAAAATGAACTCAAACAATCTGATTTAAAAATGAGTAGAGGGCCAAGACCGGTTTGGCTCAGTGGATAGAGCATTGGCCTGTGGACTGAAAGGTCCCGGGTTCGATTCCGGTCGGGGGCATGTACCTTGATTGCAGGCACATCTCCACTGTGGAGTGTGCAGGAGGCGGCTGATCAATGTCTCTCTCTCATCGATGTTTCTGACTTTCTATCCCTCTCCCTTCCTCTCTGTGAAAAATCAATAAAATATATTTAAAAAAATGAGTAGAGGGACTAGTTACTAAATATACATTTTTTTTTCCCAAAGAAGATTCACAAGTGGTCAACAGGTACATGCAAAAAGGACTCAATGTCACTAATTACTAAGGAAAAAAAATCAAAACCTCAATGAGATACCACATCCCACTTGTTAGAATGGCTGCCAGAAAAAAAGACAAACAATCGATATTGTCAAGGATGGGAAGGATTGGGAATGTCTGTGCACTGTTGGCAGCAATGTAAATTTTTTCAGCCACTGTGGAAAATATCATGAAGTTTGCTTTAAATATAAAAAATAGAGCTGCTTTTTTTCTTTTACTAGTACTTCTCTAAAATCAGAGAGTGGACCAAAATCTCACACTATTCAGTTTGTGAAGTTTTGAGTCTGGGTCTTAATTAGTAACATTTTACATTATCTGAATTTTATGTGGAACATAAAAAAAGAAGATAAAGTGATGCATTTCCTGTAAGTCACTGATCTTAAAGCAAAAATAAAGAGGGAGAGGAAGAGGGAGAAAAAAGCAGGGAGGGAAGAAGAGAAAGACAATGAAACAGACAGAAATACTCCGTATTTCTGGCTCCCCAGAATTTAGAAGAAGTAAAACTGAATTGTTTCTAACAATGAAACAAAAGGCAATTATCTTTAAAATTAGGCTATCTGCTTGGGCCAACATACATGTAAGTGTTTTTAATGGGTAACTGAGACACGTGGATCAGCCATTATGCCCCATATTCCGGAGCATTCTTATCTTCCAGGCATCTGTATTTTCTGTCACTTTTCCTCTTTACTTCTGGACCAGCTTCACAGCTCATTTGTTTTTAATACAGACTAATTGGATTTCTCCTTGACGCGTTCTGAGTACGGTGCTTTCTATGTTAGAGTTTGAACAATGGGGCACATCTCTCTGCCCAATAAGCCAAATTTATGGCAGAAAAGCTTAATTTTTAGACTCTCATAGACAAGGAAGACAGTTTTATTTTTGCTTCCATTGAATTCATATCAGGGAAATCTGTTTGGGGTCAAATAAAACCTTTTCATAAATTACCCCTTGTTTTATTTTTATTATTATGAAAGTAATATCTGTTGTGAACTAGTAAAAGCGAAAATAATTTGTTATAAGTATGTGAAACTATCCAACTAGACTTTTGAAGAACATAGATGCTTACAGCTTTACCTTTTTTCCTTGTTTATGTCACTTTTTTAAATGTCTTTATAGTTTTGGATTGATAAAGTTCTAACTTACTTAATTGAGTTGGAGAGCAAGCTAATTTATTCTTTATTTTCTTACAGCTGCAATATCACTTTCATATCTTACAACCACACTCACATCATCAAGAGACAGTTCTTTTATTTATTAAACAAATGCCTAAAGTAAAAAAAAAATATCCGTTTGAATACTAAACTAGAAAATTTAAATATATAAATTTACACTACATTATACACTATAGAATATTTAAGTATATAATGGTATAGTAATTATAAGAATCTTTAAAGACAACCATTTGCTTATTTAAGGGTAGGGATCCTCTTCCTATAGGCAAGTTGATAGTCCTTCATATGTTAATTTTAGTGATTATTATATTTCCATTTAATAAAAGTAAAATTATCCAAAAATAAAAAAGCAATAATGCATGAAATGAAAAAAAAAGATGTAATCCATGACTAGTAAATTAGTAATGAGTTTTTGCCGCTATCAACATTCATCTATAACCATTGAAATACGTGTATTTCAAAGATGATATGGTAATTTCGAGTACTTGTTTTTAATGTCTATCTTATCTCGCATTACTCCGATAAAATAATAAGTCACTTCAGGTCGCTTTGCTAATGCTACATGACATCCGTGTCAAAGGGAAATTGCTCGTCACGCTACCTCAAGGCAGATCCTCAGCAGCGATGCTTTACTGCTGGTAATTTTATGGGGTTTTTCCTGCTGGTAATTGCATAAAATACCAAGGAAGAAAATGCCTCTAAGTAAAATACAATACGTATCAACTCAAAGAATTACATCAAAAATGCTAACTTGCTGCTCTCCCATCGTGGATAATAGCTTTGCTTACGGGGGTCAAAAGCAGCAATGGTATTCCATGTTGTTGGGAGGCCAGAAATTTTGAAACATGCCGCCTCATAAAAGAGAAACAGAAATGCTTTTCTTACAGAAAGAGCTGTATAGAAAAAGGGAAATAGAAATATGTAAACGAAAACATCATACCTCTTTACCTTTGCAATGGTATTTTGAAGTGCCATAGAAAATCATTATTATATAGATTTAGACTTTCTAGGAAGCAGTTTAAGTTTAGATGTAGATTAGATTAGTTTAACTGTTCATGTGTTATTGCCATGAACAATAGTAATTAATCAATCCTCTACTCTCTGGGGCAAGGAAGGAAACAAATCCTCTATGTTGTGGGTCTAAGATAATTAGAAGAGATATAGCAGGACTCTAATGGAAAGCACGAGTGCTCAGCTGGTGTGGCTCAGTGGTTGAGAGTCTGTCTATGAACCAGGAGGTCAGGGTTCTATTCCCTGTCAGGGCACATGCTACCATTGTGGGCTCAATTCCCAGTGGGAGGTAGGGGTCATTCAGGAGGCAGCCCATCAATGATTCTCTCTCATTGATGTTTCTATCTCTCCATCTCTCTTCCTTGCTGAGGTAAAAATTATATATATATGGGTTTACTAAACAAATGAACAGTGAAAACTTTTAAAAAAACACAAAAGAAATAACTAATTAAAAATTAGATATTGATCGTGAGGGGATAGTGGTGCTATAGGAATACTCACAGGTATCCTTCCTGGGAGACTAGGTTAATGGTAGAATGCAGTCACCATTTTTAGAAAACTGTACTAAAAATAGTCCCTACTCTTCGATTCTACTTTATTTTACCATGAAGCCATATTTGCATAAGTGCCTAAATTATGTTTTTTATTACCAAGTGTTATAATTTTCTATTCATACATGAATTATAAAGATCATATAATTATATACACAATCATATAGTTTTTCTCAAAATATTCTGCCTGATATCCTCACTCAAATATTTTTCAAGAAAATTTCTTTGTTTCAGTAATACAACTGTTAAGAAATAAAAGCTTTAATTTATTGGACCCATGTCAGGTTGCTAGTATATTGTCACCATATCTGCTATTTCAGCGTTTTTTGTTGCGCTTGCAATCTTTAAAATCTTAATTATTAATACAATGAAAGTGTAAGGCTCTGTTTTAACTTCCATAGTACTAAATAGGGCCATGTGTCTCTTCTACCCCTATGAACTCAGCATCTTCCAGTAGGTGGTCATAGTCTATAATGACCAAACACTAAGAACTACTATAGTTTTGTTTGTTTTTGTTTGTTTTTTTAATATATTTTATTGATTTTTTTACAGAGAGTAAGGGAGAGGGACAGAGAGCTAGAAACATCGATGAGAGACATCCATCAGCCACCTCCTGCACGCCCCCTACAGGGGATATGCCCGCAACCAGGACACATGCCCTTGACCAGAATCGAACCCAGGACCCTTCAGTCCGAAGACCGACTCTCTCTTCACTGAGCCAAACAGGTTTTGGCAAGAACTATAGTTTTAACAGGAATGTTCTTGTTGGGATATCATAATGTAAGACAAACACCATACCCACTAGCGCAAATGCTAATTACTACACCTGATTCTCTGAATCTTGCATCATATTGCTATAAATCAGAAAATCTTAGATTAGAATGAAAGAGATCTGTGAGGTCATCTTTGCCAACCAGTAATATTATAGAAACTGAGAAGGAAATGGTCAAGGGGGAAAAGATTAGAACATGAGCATCTTCTAAGTCTAAGCCTCTATTTTTTCAGAAAATTATACAGAGTCTAAGGATTCTAAGTATTCTTCCCTACTTTTCTTCTGTTACCCTAGGGACATAAGTCTTCTGGAAAGTTCAATAGTAATTGTATAATATCCTATGTGAAATTGCTAATTGTATAATATCCTATGTGAAATATAAACTCAAAGATATTGCTGATAAGCACATATTTTACCAGCTTTATACCAGTAGTATAAACAAGGCGATTTATATTGATATATATTTTTAATATATTGATATTTAATTGATGCTGGTTCTGAGTTACACAGATCTAAACACTTTCGGCTACTGACACATGAATTCTGTCCCAAGCAAAGATGTGATTAACTGATCCTTATCATCAATTGTTTGTCAGATGGAGAGTAAAACTTGCAAATGCTACTTACATGAATATGTAGAAAATGAACTAATTTGAACATTTTCTAGCTTTATTCGATGACCTATGCATGGAAATTGTTTTATTTTCTATGTGGCACATAGCAAAATCATTATATTTTCAACCGGTGCCCATTTTCTAGAAGTTTATCTTTGATATATTGGAGACAGTGTTTGTGTGTGTGTGTGTGTGTATGTGTGTGTGTGTGTGTGTGTGTGTTTTGTTTTGGCAAAAGCATATTCTGTGATAAATGATGTCTTTATTCATACCAACAAGTAAATATTTCTTATTTTATATTATATAAAACTGAAAGATTTTTAAATGTAGTTTAATATTATAAAGTGTCTTTCTGGTTAGCAAAGTTGAGTCTACAATAACTATTTAGACCTTTAATGAGAATGTTGTCAGGTAAAAATATTTAAGTAACTCATAGAGCAGTTTCTGTTTGAATTTAGTTTCTACTTTTTCTTGTAACTTACTGCCTAAGGAAAGCACATATTTTACCAGCTTTATACCATACAAAGCCAACACATAAATAATACTCACTGTATGTAGGACATATACAGCAAAGGGATAGTGGGTACATCACTCTTATTGTCAAGGGCATAGCTTTTACAATTCATTTTTGTGAGTAACCACATCACTAGTTTTATACATGGTTATCAGTGTTTATGAAGAGAAGTTTCCATATTTCTATAGACACTAAGCAGTCACAAATCCGTGTAAATTACTGTCATTAAGCATCATAACTCCTTTTCCTAAGTTCCACAGGAATATGAGAGCTATTAGTAAAGTATTGTGACCTGGAAGGTAATCATGGCAGAAATGTGAGGAAAATCTAGAACCTCTCATGATACCAGATGAAAGATGAAATAAAGGAAAGACAGTGCTGTCTATGAGGGTATTACAGGAATATCTTCCAAAGCCAGAGGAAAACCTTGCTTAGTGCAGGAATGCCAGCTTCTTTGCCTGTAGGATGTCACACCTCTAGCTGGGTAATTTACTTCACTTTCTCGTGTGAAATTCCATTCATCACTTTGATTTATTAAAAACAACCTATTTGGGATTTATTGAGCAATATTGGATGAGCTTTGGATGAAATCTGTAACAGCTACATATAATATACAACAGAGCATTTCATCCTAAAATATCAACTGCCCATATTGTTGTTATCAGGACACACACACACACACACACACACACACACACACACACACACACAGTTATTCTAACTAAGTATCACCAGATCCAATAAAATATACATCTTAAAAACAGAATAGGATCTTGTATAAAAATTAAGGAAAAACAAAAAGATGTTATCAAAGCTTTTAAAATGTATATTGCCATATTTGCATTACAATAGCAACATTAAATTTAGAAAACAAAGTTAATGGAAAAGAAGAATTTCCTTTAAAAATGTAATACAATTTTTCAAATCTGGAGAAAGGAGTCTTCATGTTCTACAGATCTCATGTTCCTGAGCAGTAAAAATTTTTTTAAAGATTCAGACCAAGAGACATGTTGGTGAAATTTTGAGCAATTATAGTAAAGAGGAAATCCTAAAATCTCCCAGGGTAAAGGCTTCAAGTGTGAGATATAAACTTCAAAACGACTTATTTTTAGATGCCATTTAATGCCATAAGAGTGGATAAGGTCATCTAGAGATAATATGGAGAAAAAACCAAGTCCATGTGTGAGCTCTTAAATTCAAAGGTTGAAAATATATAATATCAAAAATAAATTATATAAAACAAACAATCCAAGAAAATTGCTAAGTAATGTAGAAAGTAAACCCAAAATTATATATTCAGTGTGGGTATGAATATACAATTAAAGAATGATACATATATAAAAATATAAAGAAACACACACACACACACACACACACACACATATAATATGTTACAGTAGCAATCAATATATATTGAAAGAAAGAATGAACAACCGGACAAAGCTAGTGATAGAGAATTTGGGGGCTGGAACCCGGATTCTTTGTCCATTGGAGTCAAAGAATGAATCCACGGACAGAGGGTAGTACAGCAAAGGTGGGGATTTATTGAAGAACAAGTACAGACTCCCTTGTGGGGAGAAGGAAAGAGTCCCACAGAATGGACTCCCACATGGGGCGGGAGGAAGGATCTTAATCAAAGGTATTTTTTATGCAGCCAGGTTAACATACCTTTGAAATACCAGAAATAATACCCATCCAAGGGAGCACTGTAATCTTGTTGACTGTTTTGTCATCCCTGCCTTGCTTTCTCCTATCTTCTTTACTTCCTTTTATTCAGGATTCAGGCTCATGTGTTTATAAACCATGGAAACTGTCTTCCTGTTTCCATGGTTTATAAAGGCTGCAGTTCCTGTGTCCTGATAGCCCCTCTGATTGGTCAATATTCCCTTTCAAATTGGTTACCATAGTGATTCCTGAGGCCCTTCTGCCTCATAGTCCTTCCATTCCTTCTGGGCTTCCTTCTTCCTTCTTTATTTTATAAATACAGATCTTTCTTGGCTACTTCCAGTTCCCTTGTTTTATGGAAGTGTAACTGCATCTGGCTTCCTTGTGCTATGAAAATATACCTTCTCCCAGTCTATAGCGCTATGTTTTTCCATGGACCCTAAGCCTGCCTCTATTCCCCTAAAGTTCCTATTTCACTAGTTTGACTGGATTATTGGGGATTACATT
>PVJN01017750.1:2500-40112 GCA_004026805.1 Lasiurus borealis
TCACACACAAAGCAAACTACACCAGTTCTCTTCAGTTCTTGTACAATAAAATCTCATTACAAAGCATCTCATTATACTGATTATCCAGCTATATTCCTGGTCACAATATGTCCCTGTATTCACAAAGATGTATCAGGTACTTTGCCTTCTGTTGTATGGCCACACTGCAAAGGTGTTACTACTACTATACTGGGTATTTCTATTACATTGTACTTATTCTTTTTTTTTACGAACAAAATTAAGTAGTTATATTTCAGATACATGTTATATTGCATACAATATCCACATGTGAAAGATTTAATTTTTTTTTATTCAGTATAGTCAAAGATGCTTTAAAAAAAAACAAACTATTTTAAAAAGCACACTAAATTGCAAATTTTGAATTAAAAATGTAAGGTGCCCCCAACACCTACAAAACATCTCCAATGTTTCTTTTTTTGCTTGTTTTCTTTTTCTCTAATGTTCCGTAAGAGTGAAGCTGGAATCCAGAATGCATAACCTGGATCTAATTATCAAGATTAGAGCAGCATCAGAACTTTAACAGTATTTTGTGATTTAAATATTTCCTTCCACTGCATTCCATGCTTGCGGAACACAAGAAATTCAAGATGGCAGGACCAACTGGCTAATCTTAACTTTCCCTACCATCATTTCATTATCCTCCCCTCAAGACCTTTCCTGCACGTAATCTTCTCCTTTGAGTAGTACCACAACAAATACTTCCATAACCTTTTTTTCAAATCCCAGAATAAGTTTTTTTTACACTGGTTCTTGACACTTAAATAACATTTTTTTAAAAATCGAAATGATTACCTAATGAACTGCAGACTGTAGCATAGCTTAAAGTAAAAAGTAAAATGCGTGATAAATTTTTCTTCCTTTCTTTCTGTGCATTTTTTCCCCTGAAGGTAATACTCCAAACTAGTACCAATATTTTCAATCCCACTTGAATGTTTTATTTTTTGTCTTGGGTTCCTAATTACTGTTTCTCTTCCCTTCTAAAAATTCATTTATCTCTTTCAGTAAAAAGAACAGTAATAATATGTTGAACAACTCTGAAATAAATTTTGTCATGTAAAAAATTAATTACGCATTCCGAACCTGGTCACTGTAGTCCTCTGGGAATTGCCTCTGCACCTCAGGATCTGTAAATAATTGACAGATAATATTAATTGGCTTTGGATTAGTGAGCAAGCAGAGGATCACACATTAATATTTGATCAGAAGATGATAGCAGCCCTGGCAGGGGATCCAAGGGGGGCAGCTGAGGCTGCTATGTTGATGAGCACAAGGAAGGGCTCGGCAAGGCACTCCCATTACCCTCCTCCAGAAATATAAAAAAGAAAAATTTTAAAGACCTGATGCTACCGTTAACTTGAAACTATTACCTAATGCAAAAACCTCACCAGTTGCAAATTGCCCTCAATATATTTTTTCCAGAGAAAATGAGTCTTAAACTGCTTGACTTTTCTTCTCTAATCAGAAGCCTCCTTTTCATAGTTACAGATGTAGGCTTGATAAACCACCTTTATTTTAACACCAGTTTCTGATTGGGGTGGGGGAGGGGGAAGTTAGGGCAGTGAGGGTGAGAGGATTCTTTCAAGGAACAAAAGCAAAACTCCTTGCTTTTAAAAATAAAATACATACCCCCCAAAATGCTTACATAAAGCTCTTTGAAAATACAGGTAAAACTAGGTAAAGTCTTCAAAACAAACAAAACAAAACAATACACTTTTAGCTTACCAGTGCAAACAAATTTAAACTTGCTCAGAAACTAAAAAATACATAAGTGAAAACACCTTTCATGACATTCAGCTTAAATGGTGTTACTAAAGGGGTCACTTGATTCTTCAATCATAATTGCAAGATAATCCAATGCCACTGTCTTTACGTCAATACAGAAGTGTACTAATTAAAAGCTATTAGCACTCCATTTGCTATTGATTAGAAAACCATTCAATCTTTTCCAGTAAAAGGAAGATCTGGTTCCTCGGGGACACATTAAGAGGAGTATCAGAATAATATCTATTTGAGAAACTATGTATAGATGCAAAAGGCTTATGGAAAAGCACAATAAGTTGAGGGTCCTTTCTCACCATGATCACAATATATACTACTCACTTTTCACATTTATGTATTGAAACTCCAATTTACTTCTCTGTGAAAATGAATCCTTGTAAAAGTTAAAACCCTTCAAATCACAACCAAAATACAGTTAATAGTGCTGCAGGGAAGAATCAAAAGGAGAGAAAACTAAGGGTCTATTCACATATTATATTTAAATCCTAGAAAACACCTATTTTATCATTAAAGTCAATGGACTTTACTTTTCAAGACCTAAGACTAATAATAAAAGCAAGAATACTCAAAAGATCACATCAAGAGCAGAGAGTCCCAAAATGGGTGGTGCAGAAAACTTGAAGAATCTGTAGACCATTTCAGCTCTTGAAGTAGCTTCTGGTTGACTTAAAAACTAGGGATCAATCTTTTTTTTTACCTTCATCTTCAAATACTAGAAGGGCGAACTGGCGCTTCTACAGTGTAACTAACAGAATCCGGGTGTAATTCCCTCTGCAGTACTGCAGGGCTGCCCTGGAAGGCCCATGAATACACTGTCTGCTTCTCCCTACTGTCTGCTTCTCCCTGGCCTCAAGGGCTGAAATTGCTCAAGGACTTGGTCCTCTTAGGACAGGAGGTCAGAGGGCGCTACGGCAATAGGTAGGTGTACAAGGGCAGAATTAGCCAGCAAGGTAATAAAGAAACAGCTGAATGCCCAACAGACCTCTCCAAGTGTGTTTGGCTGGGGTGGGGGGAAAGTGGAGGGGAGGCTTAAAAGAGGGTCACGGCTATAATTCCTAAAACACAAAATGACTTGATGGGAGTGGGATGGAACAAGTGGTATTTTAGGATTTAAAATTTGTTCCCAAGACCAAAAATAGATTTAAAAAGAAAGAAAGAAAATGTACTTCTAAGTCGCTGAGGTACACAGTAAAACAGAGGTTGGGAAAGCCACAAACTAATCTAAGGCTTGTTCATTTTCTTCCAGTTGTCACGTGATTAACATTTACTCTTCAACCGGAAAACTTCAGACAAAAATGACTTATATATAAATCTTTAATATCATGTCCCCTTTCTTACAGTTGTGCTTCTTGGAAACCACAAATACTGATGGAAATAAAGATGGAATAAAATTAAAAATTTATTATTATTTTTATCATTTGATGAGGGGATGGACATCAGAAACCAAAATGTGTGGGATATTTTTTAATTTAAAAATATATATTTCTTGCTATAGATTAAAGTTTTAAAATCTCTTTAACCAACTATATTAATAAGGAATTACATTAATGATTAACTTGTCACTTTGAAATGTATTTAGTTCATATATACAACATAGCAAAATTGAAGAGGAGGAAACACAGATAAGAAAATTCGACCTATTTTAAGATGAGGGTCACTCAAACCATATTATCCTAAACACTGCCTCAATGGTGGGCAACGCAATAAACACTACCAGCTTAAGTCCTTCAGATGTCCTAAGATCAACCCTAGAGTGAGATTCCCAGATTTTAACAGAATCATGTTCAGAGATAATAGATGAATTTATTTACTATGGTTTAAGCATAAAACTTTTACTTCCTTTCTTTAAAGGATCTAAAGCTACAAAAGCAAATTTCATAGATCCTTAACACTCTTCTAAAACAATATTTTTTTTTAAAAAAGCAGTGTTTTTTAAAACCAAAGTCCAACCTATAAAGTTCCTTTCAATTAGCTCAGAGAACCGGTCTCATAGTTAATAAAACTATGAAAGCCATTTTGTAAAAATTAACAGGAAAACTAAAAATAATGTGCTTGAATTTCTTTAAAATGTCTATTTGATACAGTAGGTTGAAAAATCCTTTTTCACAGTGAGTTGATCATTATGCCATAATGTCACCAAAATATCGACATTGGAAACATCTGAGTTAAAAAGGTCCAAATACAATCTGCTTTTCTCAAGCAACACAACACCCGCCTTACTAACAGTTTCAGCATGGCACATGTACAAAACCTAGCACCCTGCAGTTAAGCAAACCGCCTTTAAATTTTCTGTCTGGCAGCAATCCACTTGCGTGTCTGTATGTTTTTACAAGTACTCTATGTATTTCATTGCATCAGCTGCATTTCTGAGTTTTAAATGGTCTGGGAACATTTTATGAAATGTTCTATATCTTTATATGGAAAATAACATACACTGGAAAACTGTGCATCGGTCTAATATTTATGTATCTATTTCTTTATCCACCATCCAGTGCTATAATTGCCAATGCTCCAAAACACCTTCTCACATTCGTAACCTCACCTCCGAATACAGTGTCACCAAACAGCTAACTTTAAACACAAAAATCTGCAGATGAGAAAACTGCCTTGGAAAAAAGTAACATAATTTGCTTAGGCAATTGGCAGGAAGAATAGAGTTACTGGCATATGTCAGGCTTTTTCTCTAAGACTGGTCCCTGACAGAAAATAAAGAACATACTAGTACATAGCACCCTCTTCCATCTTATCCTTCTCTCACAACAACTTTCTCCAAATTTAAGTAATACATTATTATAAAATTAAAAGTCACTTCCTAGGCAAATACCTTTCAATAACAAAAACCATACTTAAACTACTTTGCCAGCAAGATGTAAGGTATGATAGAGTCCGTATTTCTCTTAGCCACGTAAGTCTAATAAAGCTTCACATTATGCCAATATAACGGGCCACTACCCTTGTCCCACGCATGGCCACGCAAGAGGCTGTCCCACACCGAACAAGTGCACCACTTCCTCGGAGGCCACAAGACGTGTCTCCATATTTAAAACAGACATTTCACAAGACAGACTCCCAACAGCACAATCTCATTCAGGCACAGCACATGAGCCTGCTTAGAAGGTTATGTCTTCCCAGCAAAAAAAGTTAGACCTCAAAAATGTCTTGCTTTTTTTCTTTAAAGGCTAATATTCTTCAATCTCAATAGTCCATGTTGTGTAGTTTTCTACTGTACTATACTGTTAAATCTTTAAGATACATCAGGTTGCCACAGGATGTTTAATGAATAGAATGAGTGTGGGCAGGACTTACTAGAAAGGCGCTATAAATTATTTTACACAGGCTCCCAAACCTGAGTTCTGCCTTAGGCTTAAAGTTCCTAGAAAACATGGTAGACAGACCTTTTACAACAGAAATGCAAATAATTCATAAAAGTACTGTGGTTGGGTATGAGGGCTCATTTGTGCATCAGTAACTAGTATGTGTACACACACACACACACACACACACACACACACTCACTCACCAAATTATTTTCCTATTTTTCTGTCACACCAGTGACTCCACTTAAAGGGTCAAGGCATGACACTTTAATTTGATTATTAAAATATACACTGTCTTCATTTTCTGTGAAAGGCATAACAACTGCATCCTAACCAAATGTTACAATCTTCTATAATCCAAGCTTTTTTAGGAAAATTTAAGAGAAACTGCAAATATGGCCGGTAACCCAGGAATGTACACTGCTTTCACTTTTAACGTGTTAGGAATCAAGACAGAAAATACTACATTTAATGCCTACTAAATTTATCCAGTCATTATCTCTAGTATATTTTAGTCAATAAGAGACAAAACATTGAATGCATTTAAAGCTAACAATTATAAAAAATCTGCCTTTTATAAGTGAGACTTCAAAATTAGCTATAAATGATATAATCTCATTCAATTTCATGGAGTTTAAGATACTATCTTCCTCTCCCCAACAACCATAAATGTTAATCACAACTGTAATCAGATTTAATTTTCTGGATGAGAAGATAGGAATATGCTGCAAACCAGTAACAGTCCATTACACTGCTCTTTCCCTAATGACATTTTCAATTCTTATACACTAAAAATGTACTCTCAGAAAATAGTTTGAGAAGTTGTACATTTTGAGGATAAGCTCCATCTTCTCCCAAACACAATCAGAAAAAAATTTTCTTTTAATCATCAAGAAGAAAAGTTAAATATTTTTGTAGAATTAAAGTTTCTTGATAGTATGACTACAAAATGGACCACATTAAACTAACAGAAAGCTTTAAGGACACTACCTATTAAACCTATTATAGTTATAAAAAAAAACCAGCCTCACTTACTTTACATGATAAAATAACTGAGTTACTAGGTTAGCATTGTAACTAAATACAATTATTCTAGTAAATTATTCCATTTATGATAGTTAAAATGTACTTATTAAAAACAATATATTTTTGAAATAAATGTTTTTATAGTAAAAAAAAATCAACGTTTTCCTTTTCCTCAACAAATAAAATGGTTTCTGTTGATTTTCCTTTAAAATGTTTTTAAATTAAAAATTACTGATTCTAAAATACAGACTTGTATCCTGCAGTTAAAAAGGAGTATAATTCATTATTTTAAAAATAATTTCAAAGTACTTTAAGAGAACATTTGGTTTTCATGTACAAATGTCATTTCTTTAAAAAAAAATCTATCCAGGTATTAACTTTTTTCTCTAAAACATGAAGACTGCCTGACATAAAAACTTTACCAATTTTAATTCATGCTTCTTCCTATCCTAGTCTTTCCCCTCAATGCTGGCATTGAAAACACATCCAGAAACTGCTTCACGGAGGCAGCCTGATAAAACAAGAACAGGTCACCATCTACCCCAATAATAAAACCCAAAGAGCATTATTCAGGGAAGGAGAGCACCACCACCTCAGCATGGCAAGCAATGGAACCATTCACGTGCCAGATTCCTCCTCAAACTAGCATATTCTGCCTTTCAGACATATCCTGCTCCAATGACTATTTATGCATAAACAGCAGACACTGACCTATTGTTTTCAGTTGTTGCAGTTATGAATGTAGTACAGTTACCAATTAAGTGAATCAACAAGTCCTAAATGCATCAGCTGTTGCACAAATAATGAGTCCATTGACATTATGCAGTAAAATCTAGGGAGTTTTATCTTTCTTTCCAGAGAATGGTGATATTTTGACCAGCAAATGCTATTACTTAATGATAACTAATTTCATTTACAAAAGGAATATAATAAACCTGATCCTTAAGCAAACTTATGCTACATAAACCCCAAATTCAAGCATTAGTCAAATTCCAAAGGAAGCTGTAAAATGAAAAAGAGAGGGTGAACTGGGAGGGAAATAAATGTCAAAGAAATATGTTCATATAGTCTTACCTTTTCCCTACTGAATATCCTAGTTTTCAACTTTACTGGTTTGCAGCATATTCCCATCTTCTCATCCAGAAAATTAAATCTGATTACAGTTTGGATTAACATTTATGGTTATTTAAATATTTAGGGTTTTTAAAATTAGTTTCCCGTTTGGAACTAATTCCTAAAATCTATCAAATTGACAGATGAATATTGACTTTTTTCCTAATAGCTATAATATCAGACTTCCATTTAATTTATGAGTTAGATTCATCTTACCCCACCTTTTGTATGAGTACCATTGTCATTTTTTACTCCAAGGTGAATAACTACTTCAGATCTAACCTAAATGACAGCTGTGCCCTTCATGTCCTACAAACGTGACATCACTGCATATAGTCTTCATAAATAGATATATCACACCTGTCAAAAGAGATAACTTATTTACTCAAAAACAAAAAAACAAAACAAAAAAAATAGTGAGTGCCCACTAAGTGCCAGGCACTAAGACATGTATTTTGTACAAAATTTCTAATTTTATATTCATGACAAAGCTATAATATCGGGACTATCATAATCAATTTTATCAGTTAAAAGAAAGCAATAGGTTATCACTTGGCTAAAGTGAAAAAATTAGTATTTATTCATGACACAAATATTCTGATGTGACTCAACCAATTACTGAATAGGACATGGTCTTTTCTCGCAAAAAGTTTACAGACTAACCCTAATCAAGAGTAGAGAGAATTAAAGCAGCAATTACCGCAGGCTGGGGGAGCCTCTGCTAGAGCTGCTGGAGGAGCCGGGAACCTAATCCCGGCCGGGACAGAAAAGGCCCCAGGAAAGAGCTTAACGGGGCCAGGTGCAGGGTCCAGGACCGGGCCAGGGTTCATCTCATGCTACACCTCCCAATGCCCTTTCTGACAGTGTGCGGGACAGCAAGCATTCCGCGAGGTCAGGACCTGTGGTCTACTTAGCTTTGTCTCCTACAAATACCTTATCTAAGTGCCCGACAAATTGTTGGCACAACAGGAAAAAAAGGATAAAATAAACTCATTAAATACCTAGTCTCTCCAAATGGATAAAAGGCCAATCTTAAAACATCCAACAGAAAAGAAGCCTTTGAATGCTGCCCACTTCCTACAGACACACTGGCATACAGTAAGCACACGGCAAATGTTAGTTGTTGTTAGATTATTAACCCCAATGGAGAAATAAGCAAGCAGTATAAATTAGATGGCTACAGATGTATAGATGTGCCTTAAGTTGGAAATACATGTGTTCCTGAAATAAACTTTTATAAACCCAATTAAAATTTTCCCATCATCTGCCATTACTTAGAAATGTTATAACTTTATCAGAAACTGATTTTCTCTTCATCGTCAGTGGTTCGAAAATCCTTAAGCTACAGTTTATTTTGCCTCCTGGCATCTGTTTGCTAATGATCTGTAAACATCAAATGCACTAGGGACTCTCCCAGATTTACAGAAACCCTGAGGTGAATCTTTGTATAAATTGAAGGACCTTCCTGCTAATTCCTTTGCTTTTTAAGTTGCATTATGGGTTTCAGAAACAGAGTCCCATTAAATATCTTTGCAGTAATAATTACACTACTGCCAGCTACCTACCACCTACTGAATGCCTAGGTATACTAGTCGTTGCCAAAGGCGGTTTATTTTATTATCTTATTTAATCATAACAACAACTCTGCAGGTAAGTAGATGTACCCCTATTTTATAAATAATAAAAGTGAGGCTCATTAAGAACAAATTCAGAGTTAAGTAACAGAGCTGGGATTCAGCCTGGATCCATCAGATTCCCAAGAACCCAACACTGGCTTTCCTTTTTGGCTTTATTTATTTACATCCTCCTGTTGATTTGTCTTCTCGTCATTATTGTGTCTCAACAATAAGAATCCTACTGGACAAATAACTAAAACATGTTGTCATGAAACAGGCCTCAGCAGACTATAAAAGAGAGCTTTCCAATTTCTCTATTTATTGCCAAGTTCAGGATATAAACAAAATGACTCCAAAGTAACTAGCACTCAATACAACTAAGTAAACACAATATTTAAAAGATGAATTCATATTAAAAACAGAATAATTTGGAAGGGAAAAGGTTACCCTTGTATCATCTATGACAATAATCACTTGCTAAACAGAACAAATGAGAACATAGAGAAAATGTTTTCCTACTTAAGAAAATGTGTTTCCAAGGACCTCTAAACCACACTGAGAACCAATGCTAAGGTCAAATTAGTGCACACAATATTGATAAAGCTAACATCCCAGCAAGGGAAACATGCTATACATGTCAACCGGAAGACTTTCCTATACCAAAATTCTCCCCTCTTCCCCTGGATAAGCTATGGCTGCCTAATCCTTATCTGTACCGCTACACTCACCTAGTCCTTAACATGCCTAACTCCTAAAATCCTACACCGTGTGTGTGTGTGTGTGTGTGTGTGTGTGTGTGTGTGTGTGTGTTCCTTACACCATGTACGGTGTGTGTGTGTGTGTGTGTGTGTGTGTGTGTGTGTGTGTGTTTCGTGCAGGGAGGGAAGGGAGAAGAGGAAGGTTGTTTTAAAAATATACGTAATGTGAAATTTGCCATTGTAACCATTTTTAAGTGTATGATTCAGTGGCATTGAGTACATTCACATTATTGTTCAACAATAACTACCATCCATCATCCATCTCCAGAACTGTTGCATGTTCCCTAACTAAAACTCTGAACCCACCGAATAACTCTCCATTGTCCCCTCCACCCCCAGCCCCTGGCAACCACCCCTCTACTTTCTGTCCCTATGAATCTCACTGCTCTAGGCACCTCATAAATGGAATCACACAATCTCTGTCCTTATTTCACTTACCGTATCTTCAGTGCTCATCCATGTTGTGGGATATGTCAGAATTTCCTCCCTTTAAGGCTGAATGATATTCCATTGTGTGCATATACCACATTTTGCTTATCCATTCATCCGTCTATGGACACTTGAATTTCTTCTACCTCTTGGCTATTGTGAATAATATTGCTATGAACATGAGTGTACAAACACTTGTTCAAATCCCTGTTTTCACTTCTTTTGAGTATATTCCAGAAGTAGAATTGCTGGATCATATGGTAATTGTATGTTTGATTTTTTAAAGATCTTTTAGCATGTTTCAAAATAGTTTTATTATAAAGCTAGAACTGTCTAGTCTCAACCTCTTCTCTTGAAGTTTGCTGCACTTTCTTACATACTTATTGCCAGCAAATGCTGGCTCCCTCTGGAGCCCTCTCAAGTAGTGTGTGTTTCCTCCCCACCCCGCCTCCTACGGGCCTGGAGGTGGGGTAAGTGGCTTCTGTTCCTTGCTGCCACTTCCAGACCATTTCCCCTCATTTTCCCAAACCCAAATGTTTAACCTCATGTTACCAGACTTCACTCCTCTCCCGCCTCTGCTCTGTTGTCATCTACTGATCCCAGGGTCACTCCTGTTCCTTGAATCGTGGGGATCCTGGTGCACTGCCACTCCCTCTTTGACTGCTTCCACCATCCCTACCAATTTTACTCTTCACATAGATGATCCTACCAAACCCCTGAATTCTTTTTTTAATATATTTTATTGATTTTTCACTGAGAGCAAGGGAGAGGGATAGAGTTAGAAACATCAATGAGAGAGAGACAACGATCAGTCGCCCTCCTGCACGCCCCCTACTGGGGATGTGTCCGCAACCAAGATACATGCCCTTGACCAGAATCAAACCTGGGACCTTTCATTCCACAGGCAACGCTTATCCACTGAGCCTAACCGGTTTCGGCTAAACCCCTGAATTCTTGATTCCTTAGCCTCCTCCCCACCAAGGACCTTGTCTTCTACCCAATCTCAGATACTCCCTTAGTCTCTTTGTGACTCTCTTAGTTTATCACCCTCACTTGGCAAAACTGCAATCCTTGTTAAATCCAACTATCCACCCTCACCCCTCTACCTACCTGAACTGGAGAAAAACCCACAGCTATGCTAGCTAATCTAGCTTTAAATTTAGATTATTCACTGTAAGTGAGCATTAATGCAACTTGGCAGCTGTACTGAATTTTCCTTAATTCATTCAACTCCCATTCCCCTCAGTAACTATTTCGTATTTTCTGCTCTCTCCTCAAACCTCAAACCTTCTCCATTCTCAACCGCCATTAACTACCTTATAAGCCACAACACTGAGAAAACCAAGCAATCAGAGGAGAACTCCCACCACTTATTATTTCTGACCCCATACACTCTGCTTTCGTCCTGCTACTGTGAAGAAATGCTTGTGGTCCTTGCAAAGGACCCTGTGAACCAGAGCCCACCCCCTCACCAACTCAGACACTGGTCCGCCAGTTCTCCCATTTATTTTACCTTTCTCCTGGGGCTTTTCCCATCAGCATGCAAACATACGGGTATTTTTAAAACTACCAGAGTAGCCCCCACAACTCTGCTACTTCTTCAGTGCTACTCTGAAAGTCATTTTGAGTCAGCCCCCACAACTACCACCCCGTAACGTGCATTCTCTTTAAAGCTGTATTCTTCAAAAGAGTGTCTATACTCACTGCCACCAATTCCTCTACACCCACTCTCTCTTGAACCTGTACCCAACAAGCTTTGCCCACCATTTTTCTGAAATTACTCATGCACCAATGACGCACTAATGACTTTCTCAGTGGTAACATCAATTATCGATCTTCAGTCCTCATCTGACTTCACCTCTAAGTACCACTGAGTCCTTGACTGCTTCCTCCTCCTCAAACCACTTTCTTCATGTGACTTCCTCAGCATCCCACTTCCCTGCCCCCTGGCTTTTCCCTGGGCTCCTTGCTGACTGACCCCTTCCTACTGAAGGCCCCCAGAGTTCGGTCCTTGGACTTCTTCACTTGTCTTTCTCGGTGTCCCCCTTTGCTGGTCTCTTTCAGTCTTTTTACTTCAAATATAAATATGCACTATCAACTTTAAATTTATTTCTCCAGCTCAGGCCTCTTCCACCTCCAGACTAATTCATCTAACCATCTACTCAACATCTCCATTTGGATTTCTACAGACATCTCAAATTTAACATGTCCAAAACTGAACTCTTGCTCTTTCTCTCACATTTCAGGTCTAATCTGTCTCCCAACCGTGTCAACTAAACCTTCAAAATACATTCAAATTCTGACCATTTCTCTCCATCTCTACCACTACCACTCTAGTTTAAGTCGTTCAAAAGTTACTTTCCTAGTGTGGTCTTCCCCAATCATCTTATTTAAAATTATAATTCCCCTATCCCATCACTCTTTATTCTCTTTTCCTATGTTATCTTTGCTCCTTAGCACATTTTACCATTCAACGTAATACATACTTTCATATTATCTGTTTTTCTCTACTAGTAATGTATGCTTTATGATGGCAAGGCTTTTTGCCTCTCTTGCTCAGATCCTAGAAAAGGGCCTCGCACAGAAATACTGAAGAGGAGATTGAGGAGGAAATAATTTGGTTATATGTTTCCAAAGCACTAAGAATGTCCACACGCCTTAACTTAGTGATTGCACTCCTCAGAATCTATCACAAAAAAATAATAGGAAATATAAGTCATTGTTCTTAAGTTTGTTTCAAACATCAGTTCAAAAATGGAAAGGGGAACATCAATAAACTCAACTGACCTGATAAGCCACCATTAGAATGAGAAATGCTAACCACTGCAGTATGAGGAAGTAACTCAAAATAGCACAGGTATACTACTTCTCAGTGAAAATTTTCTAACTTCTCTTCACCACCGGTAGATTAGGAGTCCCTCTTATGTATTGATCCTATAGACTCTATAGACTGGCTCACTCTATTATGAGCATTATGTTACTATTAAATTTTATATGAGTGTATATAATTTTGTGTGTGTGTGTGTGTGTGTGTGTGTGTGTGTGACTATTATATTATGCTACTGACACTATTGTTTCTACTACTATTAAGTTTACTATTATGGCACCATTACAATCTCCTTCTGTGGGCCTCGTAGTATGACAAAGGCTGGAAAGCTAAAACTTTCCCAAAGGCACCTACAATTATGATATTAGGTTTGATTTCGATTCTGCTGATCACATCCACCTGATGAGACCTGAAATCAGAGCCCAGGCAAGAAGGGAGCAGGAGGTACCACGAGGGACCTATTTCCCTGATGCACAACTAGAAGGAATGCCATGATGGTTCTGGAGGCCACAAGCGTGGTGGAGACTTTCTGAGCCCAGAGAGCAAAGACAGGACTACCCTGGGGCTGGCACGAGGAGTGGCAGCTTCCAGACTCCCCTAGCTCCCTGACATGGCAGAGGTATCCTTTTGGTGCGCTACTTCTTAGGTGTGACTCGGAAAGTCATTTCAAGTCAGCCTAGAGCCTATGCCTCCCGTCTTTCCAATGCTCTCTCAGACAGAAATCTCTGCATGCGACCCTTTTTCTGATAGAGTGGTTTCTCTGATCTTCACCTGGACTCTGAATATTCACATCTGTGTACACCTCTATTCTGGACTTACCACACTGGGCTACAATCCAGTTACTTGCAACATTCTCTACCTAACCTTTTACTTATCTTTGTACCCTCTACATCTAGAACAGGGCCATTTGGATATTTATAAGCAGGCCATACAAAATTATCCACTTAAAAATTAGCCTGCTATATATTTGGTCAAACATTTAATTAACTCACCTCCAATGCCTTGGCAGAGACAGGCCAAATTATTTCATGGCCCACCCCTGATCTACAATATTTGACTCATAGCACATAATCATTTCTCAGTAAGTCCTTAGACAACCGCAACAGCCATTTTAACATGAAAAAAATTGGCATTAACATTGAAGTGCTGGACTGGGATTGGGCAGGCCTTGATTCTACACTATGTGATTGTAAATAAATCTCGGAACCTGAATTCTCTCAAATAGAAACTGAAAGTGTTGACAAAATTAGTTTTCTTGACTCTAAAATTCTCTCATTCTGTGATCTAAAATCCTTAGACAACTCATTGCTCTTATAAAACATCCATGTCTTTAATTACCTTTTAAAGAAAAATGTTCCCGAGGAAAGCACTTCTTTCTGGTTTTCCCCGAAGCCCACCACCCTACAGAGTTAACAAGACTCTCACAAGACAGAAAACAATTCTAAAGTCCACTTAATGAAGTAAAATTTTAAATGTAAGCAGCAGAGGCTACTTAAATACCATTCTATTTATGCCTTTTAAATTAAGGATTTAGGGAGTCTGAACACTGAAATAAATATTTCCCATTACAGAGCAATTAACTCAATAATTGTCCTAAACTAGACCTACACACTTGACATAGTAATGAGAATTGTAAAGACTCCTTTCACTCTCTCTGCCTGCCTCCATGACTTTGCTTCAGTAGTTTCACTTCTTCGTCTGGAGGGGCTTCCTCCCTCCTGCCATCACTGTAATATCTGCATTCTGTGAAGGCCAGACTCCATTTCAGATAGAGCCGTGTAGGAGAAAACAGAAGGATTCTTGGGTTGGGATAATCCTATGCAATCTCGCCTCTTCAATTTACATTTCCTCGATAGTCTCATGAACACCATGACGTGTGTGCTTTCATATTACAAGGCAATGCTCTCCTGGGTGGAATTTGTGAAGGTTTACCCAACCTCTAGACTCTGCATCCAGGCTGAGAGCAGATCCAGGAGTCAGAGTTACGGAAGCGGGGCACACGAGAAATGTGAGATGTTCTGGGGTGACAGAGTTGGTGAAGAGTAGTTAAGAGGCTGGTAAACAAGTCTAAAAAGAAAGAGGGTGGTGGTGGGGGGAGGGATTAGAGAGAGAAACAGAGAAAGGGAATCCAAACCTCCAGGTGCCTAAAGCAAAGTGCTCAGGGGACCCTAAGATCAAGGTTTAGCAGCAAAGTCTTATTGTTTCTCTCACATTTACTCAGTCCCTCACATAGATATTTTGAATAAACAAGCAACTCAGCCATGAGAATAGGAATAGGACTCTGTCAGTGCTGGTTACTCCCGGCTATAATGTCGGGGTGGGACACAGACAGGTGAATTCCCGGAGTGCAGTGAACACAGACTGTGGAGTGCTACCCATATGTGGAAGGCATATCAAAACAGCAGCTTCCGATGTAACCAACTATTCCGTTCCTCCCTGACTGTGACCCAAACTTACCCAGAACTGGAGTCCTTAACTAAGCTACATTTTTGAACAGCACTTCAAATCCCGACTCTTCCCGTCAGCCCTGCTCTATTTGTTGCTCCCCTTCCTTTCCCAGTGGGATGCCTGATCTTTTCCATTTGTAGTGTTATACTAGTTAGGCCAGAGAGTAAGCTTACTAGCTCATGCTAAGCTTCTCACCTGTCCTGGCCCTCAGATGCTCACCAATGGCCCTTTCCAATAAGGTCCAACAGTATGAGGCTGTCCAACTACCCGCTTTCAAAGTGAAAAAGGGGCTAATGAACAGGGGGTCATTCATCGCAGGATCATTTACACACCCATTATTACTAGTGTGTTAGGCACTAAGAGGGCATCAAGAGACATGATTTGTGGTCTCTCTCTGGTAAGATACGATAAATCTCTTCTGAAGTTGCCCAGAAATTAGGGCAGTTTTGAGAGGAAGGGTGAGCAGGGGAATTAAGGATACTCATTACCTAATCAAATGAAATAAAATAATTGTATCTGCTCCGCTACAGTCTGGAGTTACCTAGGTAGCCAATCTGCTGTGAACAAAATGAACAAACCTCCAAACTATGAAAAAGAGAATTATCAGAGTGGAGGGAAAAGTTTGTGTGGTTTAGAATCCAGAATACGTATTTGAAAGAAATAAATAGAAAAACAGGTAAAAAACAAACAAACAAACAAGTTTTTAAACAGGCTAACAAAAGAAGCTATCAAAATGGTTAATAGTCATATGAAAAGAGTACATCACTGAAGATCAAGGAAACTTTTCAAGTGGACAGCCAATTGTTTCTGGTGACAGCCATTTCACTCCGACCTCCTAAGAGCAGCAGGCAAAGCCACCCTCTTCTAAAAAATGTTTGGGGAAAGTTTTAATGTTTCTTAATAACCATTAAATATGCCATGACATAGCTACTGATATTTGGTAGGACAGAACATACCAGAATATAGTGGATCAATTTTCCTTAGACCCAAAGAAAAAGTCTTTTACACCTTTATCCAACAAAAGCACCACGAATCCAAACAGGTACTGGACTGAGTAGCAAGTAAAAATATTAGGCAAAAGCAGAGTGGTCAGACATTTTACCAGCTTTCCTTTACACTCATGAAATATCGTTTTAAGACAGTTCCACAGGGACACAATCCAAACTTTTACCAAGCCCTCAAAATGTAACCTCACAGCTTCCCTCTCTCTTCCAAAGCTTAGATTTAGAAAAGGGTCACTTAGGCCAATGTGTCTCTCAATAGTTACAATGTTAAGAGAAAATAAATTCTTACTTGAGCTGCTGCAATCATCACTAAATTTCATTCATAGTAATATTTTTGCATAAACTAATAAAAATTATTTCACTGAGATTTTTTACATAATGTTACATTTACCATAATAATTTACATAATGTAACTAGTATCAAGCAGCTAAATTATTTGTTCTCTTGATAAAGGGAAAGAACACTATTTTAGGTTAATAGTATGTTTCTGAACATGACACTATAAGGCATTCTTAAGGAAATATGTAATACAGACATGGGTAATTTAACCAAAAAAATTAACTGTGATCAATTCTTTTATAAAAATTCACAGGAACTGTTAATGAAAGCAAATGTTAATTTGCCATTTTTTACTCCTTCCTCTGCTGCTATCTATTAGAACCTAACTTACTGAAAATGTAATTTTAGCAGTGTTTCTTTGACAATGCTCTACTGTAACTGCTGTATTATTATCTTTCAGATTACATATTTTCAGCATAAATACATACTTTATTGTATCTTTTACGTATACTTAGAAACGTAAACGCAATGGTCAAGTAAACAAAAAAGTTTAAAAAAATTCATCAAGCATAATAAATTCAATTAGACACAGTATGAAGTTTTCCTCAAAGCTATACAATAATATTACAAATATTGTATTGTTCAGATATTCTCATTGTTATATAGATTGTCACATTTCACTTTTAATAGGAACTGACTCAAAGAGACCTTGGAACAAAAGTATCCTAACCAAGTAGCAGTTCCCAAAGTGTCGTGCTAAAAAAACATTGCTCTCTGGTTCACACAATTGAAACAATCAAGTCAGAGAACAATCACTTCTTTCTTAATAGAACAATACACACTAGTTTCTTAAGTTCAAGTGATGCTAGAAAAATACTTAAACAAGAACTAAAGATGCAATCTTATAATAATATTAATACTAATAAACTATTTTTAAAACTGATCAGTTATATATTATTAACTGAATGATGTTTTTGTGAGGTTAGCAATGATCCCGACTGTACCTGGAAAAGAAGTAAATAAAATTCCTGAAAGTAATTCCTAATGCTTACAGTCCCCTTTATTAAAAATATAAAACTAAAAGCAATTCAACCTATAAAGACTAAATCCCACTAAAAAGAACTGATGTGGTTAGGTAGACAATTACATCTTATTGAAATGAAGATGATGAAAATAAAACAATACCTTCACCACAAAGATATCACAAACAGCTGTATTCTTTAAAATTATTCGTTCAAGATATAATTTGCTCTCCTGCAGTGTCAGATGCTAATGCAACCAATTTTATACAATCTAAGCACTATCTACAGATGCACCTTCTGTTTTTAAATCAGCAGGAATCATTGACCAGCATAAGCAGTATTGCTAACGAGATAATCAGCAAATGTGTAAAGCCTGACACCCCCCCTATATATATATTTGATCACATAACTGCTTCAATAAATTCACATGACTACAAACAACTACAACACACTAAACAAATGGAATTCAGAAAGATCAGAAAGTCAGTTATTGCAAACAATTATTATGCTGCAGATCAGGAAGAACTAATAACTACTCCCTTTCCCACTATCCAAACAAAAAGGGGGACATTTTTTTTTAGTTTAGTAAATGCATGCTTTCTAAGAGAATTCCTAAAGGCACACATTGCTATGACCTATCCAATTTGTAAAAACTACCTTATTCTCCTTTATTATAGAATATCTAACAAAATGAGGAGGCTACATGAACTATAATTTAGTCTCTCAGGACAACCTAGCAAACAGTACAAAACCACAAAACTACTATAGGAACTCAAAAAGAATAGGAAAACTTACAGCAACATGTTCAAAGGATAAAGACAAAAGGAAACAATAATAGAGGACCTATTGGGCAATGGGCCCCAAAGTGACAGAAAACATTTTCTTTTTTAAACTTCACAACAATCCTACCAGAGAGGCACTATAATTCTTAAGTTACACATGAAGAAATGAATCTTAGAGGTTAAATGAATTCCCCAAACTTAACCTCAGGTTTGTAGAGGACAAAACAAATAAACAAACAAATAAACAAAGGTTGAAAATGGCTTCCTGGGCTAGCCAAAGGAGTTAAATGCTGTGGATGAAGCTATTTTTAAGGAGATTTATAAAGACAAATAAGTATTTTACAAACTTATTTGATACATCCTTTTCTTAAAAAGAGAGTGTTCAGTGTCAAAGATCTGTGACAAATATCTGTAATAAAAATCTGTAACAAGCCGAGACCGGTTTGGCTCAGTGGATAGAGCGTCAGCCTGCGGACTGAAAGGTCCCAGGTTCGATTCCGGTTGGGGGCATGTACCTTGCTTGCGGGCATATCTCCAGTGTGGGGCGTGCAGGAGGCGGCTGATAGATGTCTCTCTCTCATCGATGTTTCTGACTTTCTATCCCTCTCCCTTCCTCTCTGTAAAAAATCAATAAAATATATTTTAAAAAATCTGTAACAAATATTACAAAATGAATTTAAAGAATGTAAATAATTACCTGGCCCTGTAACACTACCATTGAGGGCCACTAATGATTCATTTCATTAGTCTCTTGAATAGACCCAAAACATTATGTTACCTTGAGTAACACTGTGCAGTCTTCAAAGAACTTTCCTTCACATACTTTAGAACCCAAATCCTCAAAAACAATCCAGAGAGAAAGTTAAACGACTATTGCATGAAAGAAGAAAATAAAAGTTTTCTAAACACAGATAGCAGTACTCCTGCTAACTCTATTCCTACCCACTCTTGGGGGCAAAAACATGGCTACTGGATGGCTATAGATGGCTCACTGGTCTTTCACTTGCAATGGTCCCTCAAGTCTAGAAGGAGCAGATCACTGCTGGCAGAACTGCATGGATTCCACAGAGAGATTACTATCCTCTTCCAGAAATACCCAGTCTCTCTATGAACAACTCCAGTATGTTACCTGCATCACTTCAGAGATTACATAGTTGAGACTTAGAGCTTATATTATTATTTTTTTAACATATTTTATTGATTTTTACAGAGAGTTAGAAACATCAATGAGAGAGAAACATTGATCAGCTGTCTCCTGCACACCCCCCACTGGGGATCTGTCCAAAACCAAGGTACATGACCTTGACCGGAATGGAACCTCAGACCTTTCAGTCGGCAGGCTGATGCTCTATCCACTGAGCCAAACCGGTTTTGTCTAGAGCTTATATTATTAATGAGGTCTCAAAATAAATGGCAGAGACAAGATTTAGACCCAATCATTGGCCTTCAAGGTCAGAGATTATTACCTTGCCTAGGTAATAACTCTTCTTTATACCAAATAAGGTAATTCTTCTTTATACCAAATTACCATAGGACATGTACAATTACAGAGATTTCACTAGGGAGGATTATGAATAGCAGACTAGTCCATATGTAGGGAGGTTTGAGGAAAAGTAGATCCTTTTATCTGAAGACACACACTTAAAAATGTTAATCATCTATGTGAAAAAGTGTAATAAGTTGGTCAACTTTTTTTTTTCAAATATATTTCATTGATTTTTTACAGATTGGAAGGGAGAGGGACAGAGAGCCAGAAACATCGATGAGAGACATCGAGCAGCCGCCTCTTGCACACCCCCTACTGGGGATGCGCCCGCAACCAAGGTACATGCCCTTGACGGAAATCGAACCTGGGACCCTTCAGTCCGCAGACCGGCGCTCTATCCACTGAGCCAAACCGGTTTCAGCGGTCAACTTCTTAATACATTAGAATTTTTATATCCAAATGGTGTATCGCACAAAACAATAACCTTAACAAGGCAATACACTTATTTTAATGTTAAATTGTTTGGGGAGTCCCCTTTGGAAATCTCCTCCAATGTTCATTTAAGTCTCTCATATTTTCCTACTTGGAATATCACAGATACAAGTCTTCTGGAATATGATTAGGAATTATATACTAAAGGCCTTAAGAATGTACCAATCCTTTTACAAGGTAATTCAACTTCTAAAAATATATTAAAAGGAAATTTTAATAAATGGACATATGATGGTCATTACAATACTGTCTATAATAGCAAAAGTAGGGAGAATGACTAAATTATGATGTATTTATGTGATGAACTACAATACATCCATTAAAAATCATATTGTAGCACATAAGTCTACAAAGTGGGGTCCCTGAGTCATCAGAATCATCCTCACCTAGAAATCTGTTAAAAATACAAGTTCTCAAGCCTATACCAGGCCTACTTAAGCAAATTCTGAGCATGTGGTCCAGCAAACTGTGCTTTAATAAGTTCTCCAGATGACTGCTACACACTGAAGTTTGAGAATTATGATAGAATAGTACTTAACAACCACCTACGGAGACCTTCTCTCCATTCTGAATTTTAAATGACTATACAATCTCTGCCTCCTTTGCTTAAAAATGACACACCATACAAACACATGCACAGACATTTACACATACACAGTTATCCTTCACTATCCAAACTCAACCATCCTAAGGGTCAGATAAACATCTGGATGAAGCTTCTGTAAATCTGAGTTCTTGCTATTGGAAGTCCAAAATTCAAGTACCAAAAGTAGCCCTCACCATCCAAAATCAAGAAACAAAAATATTCGGAGAACTAGAGATAGTGTGGGCACCTGTGTTATCATATCCCTGAATGCTGTCAATAATCATATTATACAAACGAATTGAGATTAGAAGCTATTTTAGTTTTTTTCATTTTGCTTTTCTGAGTTTTACAATCTTTAATGTAGGTTTTCTAAATAGAAACATAAAAGATTAGTTTAAAAATAGGTTCATATTGTTCATGGAAACTAAATAAAACATTATTTAGAGATACCTAACCTACATAAATGGTAGAATGATCATGAAAAGAAAATGATGTTTGAAATGGAGGTGTTATCTGGGGCTGGGGGTGAGGGATGACAGGAGGGCAGAGTCAGGGAAGGAACACACAGAGAGCCTCAAAGCGCAGAAGTGCTCTATTTAAGCTACTTTGGTAGTTTGTCTTCAAAGCTATCACGAATAATTAGTCCCATCTCTTTGGCACACACACTTCACCCACCAAGTGGAGAGTCTGTTTCCTCTCTCTTTTAATGGGGCTGACTTCATGACTTGCTTCCAACAACAGAACCCAGAGGAAGTGATGCTGAGCCACGTGAGGGCCTAGGACTCACTGTAAAGGTGTGGCTGCTGCTACTTTCATCCTTTTAGGATCTGGTTGCCAGGTACCTGAGGCTGGACTTCTGAGTGAAGGCAGGCCACAGGGGCAGAGAAAGGGTCAGCCAGGATACAGCTGTTCCAGCACCCAGGTAAAGGGTGAAACACATGAGGGAAGCCATCTTGGACATATGAGCTCCCAGCTGAATGAGTGACTTCAGCCAACCGACACAGTACAGAGCAAAAGAAAGCCCAGCCCATCCACAGAAGCATGATAAATCAGTGTTAGGTAACTGAATTTTGAGGTGATTTTTCTAGGCAACCATAGGTAACTGAAAATAAAAAAATATATTGCTGTTTTCTATATTGTACATGTGACAGTCTTTTGCAGAATTTAAGTTTTAATTTATAAGTCATTTACATTCAGAGTGAATAATATAACATTCAATATTCAAAATACACAAAATTTCTTTTCTTATGAGGTTTCAAAAAATGGCAGCAGTAACAACACTATCATTATTACATATGTCAGTTTCCTTGTCATAAATAAGATTGGCCTATACGTTTTTTTGTCATCATTTTTGTATTTGGGTTACAACAACTTAGAAAAGTGAAGAAGCATATCACTGAGAAACATATTTCCGAACAATTTAAATAGCACAGGCATTCTCTGAAAAGATGTGAATACTGACTAGCCAAACCATCTGGAACTGGCAACTTTTTAGAAACAGTGTTTGGACAACTTTATCAAATTCCTCCGTGATATTGTTCCAGGTACATTTTCTCCCTCTTCTCCACTTATTTAGTAATGTGTATTTTCCTTTAAAATATTCATTTCATCTCAAATTCACAAAAAATATACACATTATTCTCTCATGTATAAACTGATGACAGACTGAAAAATATACATAATAAAATAACATGAATTATCACTGAGTATTGGGAAATTTTTATGGTGTACTTTAAAATTGTTTTCCCAAATATTCAAGAATAAATGTCATACTTTTAAAATGAAAAAGAATGTAAAAACTAAAGAAGAAACCATTACTTAGCTCCTGTTCTAAGAAAAGGACCACATCTAGAGCACTAGTCTGCAATGGCTGACAGAAATCAGTAATGTGAAAACAACTCTGACTTAAGCACATTCTTTCCTTACGGAAGATGAGAGGTAACAATTTCAATTACTTGAGCATTTGCCACCAATACCTACAAAAACAGATTAACTGTAAAGAAGGAGATAAGCTATGCTGGCATGAGATTTCATAATATCCCCATAATAATTCTGTCCCATCAAGTCGGTAAGAGTTCCAAACAGACCACTTAACAGGATTGGCTTCTCATGCCTTTTAAAATTCATTGTTGTCTCCAGCTTTGCAGGGGACAGGATCTAGTTCCTTAGCTCAACAATCTGCAGAGGACAAGCACACAAAATACCATCCCAGTGGACACAATAACACAGCAGCAACCACAAGCTCCGGCCCACCCTTTGCTTCCATTATCATAATTTATGCATCCTTAGAGACAAGAGTATAAAACAATGATTAATGCAGAGAACGCCAACAGCATCAAAGGTTTGGAACTGACCACTGGCCTTAAAGAAGAAAATCATAATTCAGTTATATAAATGTTTATCAAATCTATAGAAAAATGATTTTAAAATGGAATCACTTACCAAGCTACCACAATTACTATGATCATCTTAATCCTTAAGAGCTTTGGTTTCCTTTTGTCTGGGTCTGTCTATGACTCAACATATAAACTGGGTTTTTATTTATCTTTATAGCAGTTGATTTTATCAAACTAATAATATCAGCCTATAAAGTCGCCAGGGCAATAAAATTTAATAAGAGCAGTAATTTGAGCTGTTAGAGAATTTCATTATGACAGACATGATATAATGTTAACATCATCATTATATAGTTTATATGACAGATGTCACCATAACAAATACTAACAATATTGGAGATATCTTTTCAATACAGTGGAAACAGCTATCGTTTACAACACACAGAAGTAAAAAGTCCTTTCAAAAACATATAGGTTAAAAATACATATAGCCTCTATATAAAGGGGGGGTGGGGGAGTTAGTGATGCCAGAAGTTTGGGTGATGCCATTGACACCGAAGGGGGATTCTAGGACCTTGAATGCTGTCACAGTCAGAAAGGCTTTGTGGGATTACACTGCTTGGAGAGCGGGGTATACCCTCATTTGCTGCCCTAATTTAACACAGTGTCACCCAGAGGCTACACTAGACTGAGCTACAGATACAGCAGTGGCTTTCAAACCTCTTTTACCCATTACCCACATTAAGAAATAAATTTTATCTCTACCTGATACATACACAGCCCCACAGACCAAATATTTCAGGAACAATACTTTTCTTGCTATATGTAAATTTTTCTGATAACTCTTATTCTACTCCATTTCATTTTTAAAATTCACTTCAAGAATTACTAAACTGATTCCATTCTCCAACAGTGCTTCACAACCTATAGTTTGAAAATTTCTGGTAGGCCCTTCTTAATGCTTAGTACCCAGGGGAAAGGAAGACAGGAACAAATACTACAAACTCATTAATACCACATAATATACAATGAGATATCATTTATGTCCTAATTCAATTCTTACAACAACCTATGAGGCAAGTAATGTTCTTCCATTTCAACAAGAATTCACATTTTCAACAAATACCAAGTCCAGGAGTACTGTGCTAAACTCTGCAATAACTGAGCAGTGAACAGAACTTGGACTCAAAACGCATGCGCCCATGGAAGGAAGGTATTAAATGGGAGTTTAAACACTACAAAGAGAAAGCATTTATAGACAATACATAACAGAGAGCTGCAACTTAATCTGAGAGATTAAAAAAGCTTCCTCAAAGTATTATCATAGGAGCTCACATTTCAAGGAGGCAAAGTAATAGTATAGACAAAAGTACGGCAAAGGCTAGTGGTGTGGGCAGAGGGAGCAACCCTGATTAGAGGCATACTTGAGACAAGAAGGAATTTGGGTCAAAAGAAATAAAAGATGGCCATGTGTTAATCACTGAACACAGGGGAAATGAAGCAGAGAAGGAGGCTGGCACCAAGTGACACAGGGTCTCACGAGATACATTAAGGGTTTGGGTCTTTATTCGGGTTTAAAGGAATTCACTGAGAAATGTGAACAAGGAGAGGGAGGAAGGAAGAGGATCCGATACGTTTTCCAAATGTTACTCGGGCTATTCTGTGGAAAAGGGACTGAAATTAGCCAAAGCTGAATACCACGTGTAGTTAGGTGGCCCGGCAGTAGTCTGAGTGAGAAGCGGGGCAGATTTTGACACAACTGGTGGCAATGGAAGTGAAGAAAGTGAGCAGACTTGAGAGAAGAGGTAGAATTGGACATGAAAGGTAGGCAAGTGAGTGAGAAAGAAGACAGAGCAAGACAGAGAGGGAGAGAATGACTTCCAGATTTCTACCACAAACAACTTAAAAATGGGAAAACTGTAGAGGAGCAAAAATCCTAAATGCAGCCTGACATCCTATGAGGAGCCACGGAGTAAACAATGTGATAGTGCACACCTAATAAATATCAGAGACAGAACCGGAATCCTGCCGGATATATTTTACACCAAAATCAAAGTTCTTTCACAACACTGACAGGAAGATGAGAATTGTAGTGGTGATAATGATGACTACAATCAGCTAACAGATACTGAACTTCTACAATGGACTACGTACTCACAACCAGCCACCTGAAAAAAGCTGAGGCTTAGAGAGATGAAGTACCTTGCAGAAGTTGACAAAGGAATAGCACTAGGATTTAAAATCAGATCAAGATAGATTCCAAAACTTATGCTCTTAACATCTAAATCACAGCATCACACAAATCCAGAGTGGGGATACCAATACCTTTAATGCCCGGTCACGTGCCAACAAGAGATTTCAAAGTTCTTTAAAGTATTCTATTCATCCTTGTAAATACTACCATAATGCCTCATTAGTAGTTTGCTGAATGCAATGTGAAGAAAGTATGTACCTGATTTGCTGCTACATCAATTTTTAAAAGCTGTAAAATCACTGAGAATACATATTAATAACTTTAATTTTTTGCAATGTATGTAATTTAAATTCAAAACACATGCAACTTCAAAACTGAGAGGGTCACAAAGTGAAGAAAAGGTGTCAAAATGGCAAAAATACTCTTTTACTAGTAGATAGATTCTTATATATTCCATACAGTTTTTTTTCTGACACCAGCTAACCTCTCAATCTGTCTAAGGTACTACTAGAAACAGTTATTTTGTTTCAAAAAAGGGGGGGAAGGTAGTGTTTAGCCATCTACTCCAGTACAAGGTTAAATAATCACAAAATAAAACAAAGCTCTTCTCCTTACCAAAAGTTTACCTTTTTGAGAAAAAGGTTAACTTCACTGCATGGTACCAAACAGTGAAATGAAAATTCAGTTCAAGAACATTGGTATCACTCACCCGTCTTTTATAAATCTTATTTGAAACTAGAATAGAGAGAGTTGTTTCAAAGTTAATCTCATGATATGTACTGTAAAAAGGCCTTCTAAAAAGGAACACTTGGCTTCATTTACCCAATAAATATTGAGCATTTTTTAAGTATGCAAGAAGCAAGTTGCCATATTTCATATAATAAAAAAGTCATTGAAAGTAAAATGCACCATCAGCCTATAACTATTATCAAAAAGAAGAAGAGGAAATAAAATTATAGTACAACTAGTGGCCCAGTGCATGAAATTTGTGCACTTTAAAAGGAGATTAGAGGGAATAATTTAATATTGCTATTTGCCCTTTCTCTATAATAGAAGTGTCAGAGATGAAAGAAAACTGGTAAAATGTATATGAAAACCTTCCTCCTGCCAGAGTCTGGGGCTCACCACAGGACCCAGAGTCAAGTCCCTGCCCACCCACATGCACCTCAAAGTCACATGAGACCCAGACCTGGCTGGCCTCCACCTCCATTGGGCTAGATCCAGACCTGGCCAGTTCCACCCTTGTCAAGCCCCGCTGGGCAGGGGATATAACCTCAGGTTCCCTGGCCCGGTGCCAGGACGGAGGCATGGCCTGATGTCCCCAAGCCCAGATTGCCAGGTGGGAGATATGGCCTGAGATCCCCTGTCAAGCCCTGCTGGGTGGGGGGCATGTCTGAGGTGCCCCATCAAACCTCAGGCTCCCTGGCCCGGTGCCAGGATGGAGGCATGGCCTGAGATCCCCCGCCAAGCCTGGCCAGGTGGGAGATATGGCCTGAGATCCCCTGTCAGGTCCTGTTGGGTGGGGTCATGCCTGAGTCCCCCATCAAGCCCAGCCAAGTGGGGGACATGGCCTGAGATCCCCTGTCAAGCCCTGCTGAGTTGGGGGTATGGTCTGAGGTCCCCTGTCAAGCCTCACCATGAGTGGGGGTGCTGCCTCAGGTCCCCTGGCATGGCACCAGGAGGGGGGCACAGCCTCAGGTCCCCTGGCCTGGTGCCGGGGAGGGGGGTGCAGCCTAAAGTCCCCTGTCAAGCCTCACCTGGTAGGGGGCATGGTCTGAGGTACCCCAGCCTGGTGCTGAGGAGCAGGGAGCAGCCTGAGGTCCCCTAGCCCAGTACCAGGACAGGAAGCACACCTTGAGGTCCCTGTCAAGCTCTGCCAGGCAGGGGGCATGGCCTGAGGTCCCGTCAACCCCTGCCAGGTGGGGAATGCAGCCTGAGGTCCCCTCAAGCCCTATGGGGGGTGGGTGGTGAGGGAGGTCATAGCCTCAGGTCGCTGCTGATGGCTCGTTAAGGCTTCTTATGGGAACTTGGCCTCAGCTGTGGGTGCAGCCATCTTTGTGATGGAGTGATGGTCAGTTACCATATTCACTCTTTATTAGATAGGATGGTTTCTTATTTTTAACTTACACTTATTGATTCAGTTCTTTAGAATAGACATTTTAATCTAACACTACTGTGTATACTTGAAAAGTAAAATATAAGTACAATAAGTTAGTGAAAGTATTTCTAAAATGCCTTCACATTCAGAGAACATTCTTTTGAATCACTTTTCAACTCAGAGTCTTCAATCGAAGTTTTCCCACACAATATCATCCCCTCTGCTAGCAGGAGCACTTGGTGATGCAGTATTCTTTAAAGAAAATTAAATGCTCCACTATTGCCTCCAAGATTTTTCCCCACACTGCTGACACCCAGTCTATAATGGATGCTGATATAAAGGATGTCTACAAAAAGTTTTAGATGAAAATCAGGATTCACATTCATTTCTCAAGTGGTCCTGAAATGTCAATAGTTGCAAATATCCAACTGTACCACTAGGCAGTGACATCATAACAGTTGCCTGGCTTGCAGCAATAACAGGATGCATCATGATTTCAGAAATTAAACTATGGAATAAAATGCGTCCTAGAATAATGAAATGAGGTAAATTATCTCTAATTCTACGAGATGGTACCCTTATCACATGGAAGTCTCAACTGAAAAGGAAGATTTGATTGGTTTTGCACCCTGCCAGTTGACATGTGACTTGCAGTGACCTCTGTGAAAGTTGTAGCCAAAGAAATGTGACTGTGGAGAGAATCCAAGATGGCAACATAGGTGAGCACCTAAACTGCTGCCTCGCACAACAATTTCAAAACTACAACTAAAAGACAGAACAGACATCATCCAGAACCACAGGAAGCTGGCTGAGTGGAAGTTCTACAACTAGAAGGAGAGGGGCTCACAGACACCCAGAGGAGCTGCAAAAAGCTGAGGTACGGAGACGCGAGCACGGAGAGAATGGGTGCTGGAGAACCTGGCTGGCTTTCTCTGGCGGGAGGGAGATGGGAGACTCCCAACTGCACTGAACCCCTTATCCTATGGCACTGAACCCCAGATCCAGCCGAAACTCATACGGGGGGAGTTTGGACAATGAAAAGGGAGAAGTGCACGAAAATTTAGGGGAGCCACGAAAGGGCAGAAGTCTGCGGGTGCGCACAGAGAACGGACTGCTGATTGTGCCGCTGGCTTGTGGGCGGGAGACAGAGCCTACAGATTGCACCACTTCTAACTCCACTAAACCCCAGTTTCTGGTGAGACCTTGGGGACCCAGACTCATACATTCCCGGAGTGCAGGGGAGCCGAAAGGCAGCAGTTTAGAGGCACTGCGCATGCGCACAGGGACTGCTCCAGGGATTACCCAGAGACAAATGAAACCCAGGGGCCATGTAGGGCGGGGCCGACTGGAAGGTAAGACAGTCCCTTAAGTCCTGAGACTCCATCCCACCCAAGCTCAACAGAGAGGCTTTTGCAGTTTGGCAAGTCTTGTATCATAAGGCTGACTCCAACACAGAAGTTCTCCCAGCATAGTGAAAATGTGGAGACAAAGGAAGAGATCACAAACAAAAGAAATGGAGGAAAACAAACGACTGGATATAAAGCTCAAAACTATGGTTATAAGGTTTTTCAAGAATTTCCTAGAAAAGATGGATAAATTTAGCTAGAGCCAAGAGGAGATGAAAAAGGACCAACTAGAGATAAAAAGGACCAACTAGAAATTAAACATACACTGACTGAAATAGAAAATATTATACAGAAACCTAACAGCAGACTAGAGGAAGTCAAGAATCAAGTCAAAAATTTGAAATATAAAGAATCAGAAAACACTCAACTGGAAAAGCAAGAAGAAAAAAGAATCCAAAACTGTGAAGATAATGTAAGGAGCCTCTGGGACAACTTCAAGCGTACCAACATCAGAATTGTGGGGGTGCAAGAAAAAGAGAGAGAGCAAGATACTGAAAACCTATTTAAAGAAATAATGACTGAAAACTTCCCACATCTGGTGAAAGAAATAGACTTACAAGTTCAGGAAGCACACCGAACCCCAAATAAAAAGAATCCAAAGAAGATCACACCAAGACACATCATAATTAAAATACCAAGAGCAAAAGACAAACAGAGAATATTGAAAGCAGCAAGAGAAAAACAGTTCATTACCTACAAGGGAGCACCCATATGATTGTCAGCTGATTTCTCAACAGAAACTATGCAGGCCAGACGGGAGTGGCAAGAAATATTCAACATGATGAATAGCAAGAACCTACAAGATTACTCTACCCAGCAAAGCTATCATTCAGAATTGAAGGGCAGATAAAGAGCTTCACAGATAAGAAAATACTAAAGGAGTTCATCAACACCAAACCAGTATTATATGAAATGCTGAAAGGTACTCTTTAAGAAGAGGAAGAAGAAAAAGGTAAAAGATAAAAAATTATGAACAACAAATACATATCTATCAACAAATGAATCTAAAAATTAAGTGAATTAAAAATTTGATGAACAGAATAAACTGGTGAATATAATAGAAGCAGGAGCACAGAACAGGAGTGGACTGATAATTCTCAGAGGTAAAGGGGTGAGGTGGGTGCAGGAAAAGACTGGACAAAAATCATACACCTATGGATGAGGACAATGAGGGGGAAGGTGAGGGTAGAGGGAGGGGTGGGAGCCGGGTGGAGGGGAGCTATGTAGGGGGGAAAAAAGAAACAAATGTAATAATCTGAACAATAAAGATTTAATTAAAAAATAAAATAAAAAAATAAAATAAAATAAAAGTGACTGTAAGTGAACTTTGCCAATTTACAGCCAAATCTTTATGGGCCATCACAGCTCCATCATTTCTCTTCTCCTTCCACCAGGAGGAAGGCATGTTCCAGATGAGGACTGTCCCTTTAGCATGTGTCCCTGAGGGAGGTCCAAAGCTGATCAACCAAATGTGCTGTAGGAAAATAACCAACTGGTTTTTCTTAGCTAGATTTCCGGGGCCCCTTTGTTTCATGTATTAAGGCAGCATAACCTAAGAAACATTTATGAATACAGAGATTCTTGAGATGAACTATAGACTGTAAAAAATTATTTCCAAATGTCTGGGCCAGAAAGCCTCCTTTAGGCCACCACATCCTCCCCACCCAGCACTATTACAATACACATTTCCCGCTCTTCACCTTACTACCAGAAGACTCGTGTCAAACCATTCCTCACACCATATTCCACGCTGCTCCCAATTCTCCTGGCTCAGGTTCTCAATACTGCTTTCCTCTGCTTGTGTGCATCCTGCCCCTCAGTCTTGGTTCAAGATACCATCTTCCAGTGACTCCCCATCTAACCTATTCTTGTTCTCTACCATCACCTGGCATCCTACCTGGTGTGTCCCCAAAACCTTCCAACTTCGGCACGAATTCTGTGAACAACCATCTCGTCCATTCATCAAATGCGAGGCTCAAACATCAAATTGATTCTTAGTTGGAAGTCTATCAAAAAGTATCTTTACAGCCCTAAATGTTTGGCTCAGTGGATAGAGCATCAGCCTGCAGACTCAAGGGTCCTAGGTTCGATTCCGGTCAAGGATATGTATCTTGGTTGCGGGCACATCCCTAGGATGAGGTGTGCAGGAGGCAGCTGATTGATGTTTCTCTCTTATCAATGTATCTAAATCTTATCCCTTCCTCTCTGTAAGAAAATCAATAATATATATATACATATATATATTTTTTTTTTTAAGTACCTTTACAATTTCTCTTTCACACTGATAATGAACCAAAGCAGGAAGAAAACAGATAAACTATATGGTACATCTATACAATAGAATACTACGCTACCATAAAAAAGAAGGAATTCTTACCATTTGCAGCAACCTGGATAGAACTGGAAAGCATAATGCTAAGTGAAATAAGCCAGTCAATGAAAGAAAAATACCATATGATCTCACTCATTTATGGATAATAAAGAACATTATACACTGATGAACAAAAAGATAGATACAGAGGCAGTAAAGCATCAAACAGACTGTCAAATTACAGCGAGAAGGTTAGGGAGAGGTGGGGTAGATAAGAGATCAACCGAAGGACTTGTATGCATGCATAGAAGCAAAACCAATGGACGCAAGACACTGGGGGATTAAGGTATGCATGCAATGGGAAGATATGTATACATGTAATACATTAATAAAAAAATTTAAAAAACAAAATAAAGAATAAAAAAACAGATAAACTATAAAATATATAATTATTTAAATCTAACTTGAAAGCCAGAAAATAACTTTCATAATTCTAACAAACCCATAATTAATTAATTATACAGCATGGATTGAAAATTATCTATACAGAGATTTAACAAGAAATCAAAGCCTATACTGTATAGCATATACTTGGAAATTAATTTTTCTATTGAAAAAAAATAGCTAAATACAACTCAACTACTTGTGTGGGAGTATTCACATCCAATTATTCATGAATACAAAATTAATTATAGGTTTTCTGTAGTCTACATTACATATATATATAATAATACTCACGAGTATTATTATTATATTTGGACTCATTTCTATATAACTTATATTTCTTGTATCTCTGACACAGAATGTCAAAGTAACTGTTATTTTAAAGTCCAATGTGTAAAAGAGAAGGCCTAGAACAAAATTATTCAGTGCCTCAGAGGAAAGATTTTGTTGTAACATTGGACAACTTCATTAACCTGTGTAGGCATCAATTTCCTTATAAGGAAAAGGGGAATAGTGCCATATTCCTCACTGAATGAATGTTATGATTATGAAACAATACAATGATTTTAAACCATTGCCTGAATAAAGAGCTCCTTTTAAAATGCTAGCTGTGCCCTGGCCAGATAGCTCAATTGGTTAGAGCATTGAACTGATACACCAAGGTTGCAGGTTCAATCCCCAGTCAGGGCACATATAAGAATCAACCAGTGAGTGCATAAATAAGTAGAAGGGCAAGTCGATGTTTCTCTTTCCCTCTCTCACTTGCACTCGAAAATCAAAAAATAAAAATATATTTATAAAATGCTAGCTGTATTTCCACTCCATTTAAAGTAGGATTTAGATCAATGTAATATTCAGAAAAAAATAAAACACATGAATAAAATATAAAAAGGACTATCTGTTCAAAGGCATCAAAGAATTACCAAAAAGGCATAAAATTAAACAGCCAAGATTCAGGAGAAGAAAAAAATTTTTTTAATGTTCTAGCATTAGGGCCACATCGCTCCTCACGATGTGGACTAATTCCAGAGAGGCCAATAAGAGGCCAAAAGCTGATTAGAGGTTTCAAATCACCAACAGCGCAAAGAGGACAAAACTAAAATTTAGGGCCCACAAAGGGAGGAAGTCCCGAGAAGCACTTCAGGCTTTGGGTTTACACCCCAAATAATCACACCCTATAAGAAAAAGTGAAAAGGAAACAGAAAAATCCTCACAGAGACTGAAGCACATCTTCAAATAATCAAAATCCCTAATTGGGAAAGAAGGACGGATGGGGTGAAAGAATGGGAGATTGCAAGTGCTCCTAGCCTAAGGGCCAAAAATAAATGTAAATCCTTACCCTAGGCCTTTAAATATATCTACTTTTTAAAAACATGCAATGATTGGCACTGCAGAAGAGTAGAGAAGGCATGATTTTTTTTCAATAAATAGTGCTAGGTCCATTGAAGATCCATATAGCAAAACAGTAAGAAAAAGAGGAAGAGGGAAAGGAAGAAGCAATCACCACCCTATATTCATACAATTCCAAAAAAAAAACAAAAAAAAAACAAATAAACAATTCCGGCTGTACTGCAAAACTACATGTGAAAGGTAAAATTAAATGTCAAAACTTCCAGAAGAAAAACTTTTAAATCTCTGGGATAAGGAAAGAGTTTTAAAATAGGACACAAAAAGCAGTAACCATAAAGAAAATTATTAATAAGCTGGGCTACATGAAAAGCAAAAATTTCTGTTCAGCAAAAGACCTTATCAAGAGTCTGAAGATAAGCCATGGAGTAGAAGATAATTTCAACACGTAAAACCATGAAAGGTCTTATATCCGGAATATGAAAAGGACTCTTAAAAAAATAACTACATAGCCAAAAAAAACATATGAAGTGATGTTCAACTGCATTAATAATCAGGAAAATGCAAATTAAAACCAAAATGAAATACAAACAATCTCCAGAATGGCTAAAATTGAAAAGACTTTTAATAGTAATTACATGTTGGTCGGGATGTGAAGCAAAAATAGGAACTTTCTCACACACTAAATGGGGGTGCAAATTGGTTCAATCATATTGGAAAACTGCTTGGCATTTTACACTCAAGTTAAATAAGCACATACACTATGACCTACCAACTTTAAGCCTAACTAAAAGTGAGTGTATGAGCATCATATATATTCACAATAATGACCTATGGCTGCACTATTCGAAATATACAAAAACAAAGGGGAAATGTCCATCCTATGTAATAAAAGGCTACTATGCAAATAGACTGAATAGCAGAACAACCAAACAACCGGTCGCTATGATGTGCACTGACCACCAGGGGGCGCATTTGGAACACGGCAGGTATTGACCGCAGTGGGATGATGTAAGCAGGTGAGCGGGGGCACCTAACCAAGGTAGGGCAATGGTCACTGTCATCAGCGAGAGCCTCTCGTGATTACTGAGAATTCTTTGCTCCCACACACTGCGGTCCCACCTGGCGCTCACACCCACTGCCAGCACCAGCCCCGCTCACACCGGCCCCAATCATTCCGCATGTGGGAGTGGAGGTAGTGGGAGCAGGACTGCCAGCAAACAGGAGACCTGAGGGCTGTGGTGGGAGGGGCCAGGGGAGGCGCATAAGATGGGTCAAGACCCGCCCCTGTGCCTATCACAGCCTCACTGCCCACAGTTCCTTTCAAGGTGCACAAATTTGCACACTGGGCCCCTGGTATTCATATAACAGAACACTGAATAGTAGGGAGTAAAAGCAAACCACAGGAGCATACAAGAATAATGTCATAAATGCAATGTTCAGAGAAAAAAATAAGTGAAAAAAATACTCATGATTACTGGTATATGATTCCATATATATACATTCAAAAACAGGCAAAAATGATGGATGCGGTTGGAAGTTAAGATAATGGCTGTCTTTAGAGAGAATGGTGGGGCTGATGATTGGAAGGACACACAGAATGACTTGCAAATGCTAGTAATGCTCTATTTCTTGGCCTAGGTTGGGGTTCCATGGGTGTTTTAACTTTGTGGTAATTCATCAAGCTGTTAACATGACTACTGCATTTTCTTGTCTGTTATGCCTAGACATAAAAACAAAAATGATTAGCTGAAAACAATTAGAATGTTGCATGTTTGGCAGCCAATTTTCTTTTCTAGAATCCATAGAGGGGAAAATGTGAAATTTCCTATAATGATCAAATGAGGACCCTATTAATTTTGAATCAGCAGGACATATTCTGAGCTTGAAAGGCATAATATATGGATTTCAGAAATAGGTTAGCAGAAAACGTCAGCAGCTTCACCAGCAGTGAAGATTACTGAATTGGCCTCTATGTTTTATTTAATTGGGGGTGTGGATGAGAAAGACATATTTTTCTGCACCTAAGCTTTCAAGTGGGCAAAGGAGGGGAATTCATCTTTTAGACTTTAAAAAGATCATTTGTATTGATAGCTCACATCAATGAGTCTCAAAGCCACAGTTTTATGCAGAATACAGTTGTTTATTTTATATTATCATTACTGTTAAAAAAATGATCACTTGACTTTTATTCCCTGAACACAAATTAAGACATTTTGAGCCGAAACCGGTTTGTCTCAGTGGATAGAATATATCGGCCTGTGGACTGAAAGGTCGCAGGTTCGATTCCAGTCAAGGGCATGTATCTTGGTTGTGGACACATCCCCAGTGGGGGGCGTGCAGGAAGCAGCTGATTGATATCTCTCTCTCATCGATGTTTCTAACTCTATCCCTCTCCCTTCTTCTCTGTAAAAAATCAATAAAATATGTTTTTTAAACAAGACATGTTGAAATTCTTTGGCAAAAGGAAAATAGATAAAAGGAATCTACCTCCTGCAAAATTTTACCAAAATTTGTCCCCAAAACTTAACCATTCCACACATAAGTCATCACTTACTGAGTTTTATTTACCATGTGCTGAGCACTTGCTAAGCGTTTAAGATATTCCTTTTATGTTAACTACACCATTATGAGGAGTTTAGGATTATTTCCCCCATTTTACAGACGAGAAAATTAAGGCTTAGATAAGTCAAATAAATCCACACAGAAGGAGGTATTTAATCAGTTCTTTTGTTTGGTATGAAAGATCAGTTTCATATTTTATGTCATTTTCTTATTTTGAGATGTTGAGCCTAAGTACTATGCAGAGCAGGGAATGTGCACATATACACATATATACATGCATACACTCTCAAAAGGGTTTTGAAAAGAAAAAACTACCCATATCTGCAAGCCTTCCCCCCCTCCCCTGCCACCCCGTGTAGCACTGCACCCGAACAGAGCTTAGGTTTGCTCCAAGAAACAAAACGGACTTCTCAATGATAGAGGAGCGAGCCAAAGCACTGTATATAGTAAGTCTACAAAGCATTAACTGGATTAATTAGCAAGGGATTTGAGAGGCAGCTTGGAGCTAGGAAACCAAAACACTAAATTGTTTAAATACTTTGGCAAAAGATCAAGGTTTCTAGGCAGCACTGGGTCTCTTTCCATCCTTTCCGTTCCATGTTTTAACACATTTAACCTGTCTGAGATACTTTTTCATGAGATATGAATGACATTGTCAAAATACCAAAAAAGAAAAGTGAATTAAAAAAATACGGCAAGCTGTTACCAATTCTGCCAACATGCGAGAGCCCAGGCAACATTAATTACAAATCAATCGCTTAGGACATAAACAGCTCTTATCACTGGTAAACTCTCCCTCTAAAATAACTAGGGGAGGGGGGCACAACGCAAATGTCTCCTCTATTATACTTGGTGACCTAATCAGGACAAAGAAACAAAATAAAACCGGAGAAAAAGCACCAAATGGCAAATGTGAAAAAGGAATCCTAGCTAGATGAATGCCTGGAATTCTACAAGAACAGCACTGTCATTTAGAAATAACGAAGAGGAAGTGGTCAGGGTAGGGACACATACTGAATGGGTTTCTGGTTTCCAGGAAGTAAGAATTTTTACAACGCAGCTGATTTTCACAAACACATATGGCAGCAAAATGATAAAAGAAGGCTTTCAACTATAGAATCATGGAGGGGGGGAAAAATCTGTTGTCCCTCTAGCTTTATGAGGGCCTACCACACACATCACACTCCGTTACCCCACCACACATAAATATCCAATCATAAAAATAAACTCAAAAATCAAAGAGTCCTTACAAAAGCCTAGTTAACCTAGACTCTGCCCAGAAACTATTAATTTCCTTCACTCTTTATCTTGGATATCTCTGAATTTTCCTCTTAATTTCTATAAAAGATTAGAGAAAATCTAAATAACCTTTCTACAGCAAAATATTTTCAAAATGCCACTCCTCCACAACACACTTCATGTATTTCACTGGGAAAAAAAAAAAAAAAACTATGTAGAAGGAAATCACTATCTTTCCATCAAAATACACACTGATTTCCATTATATCTGCTGTGGTTTCTATTAATATGGGGTATAAAAGTGAGATGTGTTCCAGCTACGAAGCCTGGCAAAAGCAATGTTGTTGGGGACAATTTTCTTCTTTTCCATCAATAAAATTACAAATATGCTCCATCTTGCAGCATCATAAAGATTAAAGACCTTATTTATAAAGTATCCAGCAGGACACACAGTAGGTGTTTAGCAGTTACCATTTTTTCTTGGCTTAGGCACATTGTATATATTAAGTTTTAAGGATGATACAAATTTTCTGCTGAATCCTAAATTTTATTGACACTTATATAAACTGGCAGATTATGGTAGGCTGCTATATGGTGATCCTGAACAAAATTTATCCAAGTGTGTCCAAGGCACTGTGTCTCCAAAGAGTTCACAACGCTCTCACATCAACTGTGCATTTTCAAAAAA
>PVJN01017751.1:0-40176 GCA_004026805.1 Lasiurus borealis
GAGAGATTTTTATTGGAACATACAGAATTTAGGATTCCTGAAAAATATAAAATAATTTTACTGATAAATTTGTAGTTTCTCAGATTCAGTAGGGATCACAGATAATTGCAAGGTATCTTTTTTCAATAGCCCCAATGAGTGTTCACACTGGCACTTCTTGAACTTGTATAATAACTGAGAATCTGCCAACACTTTAAATAGCTCATTCCATCATTGGTCCACTAGCAATAAAAAGGTTTTCATTTTTTATTCTGAATTTCAATTAAAATCTATTACTCTGTGACTTCCTGCAGATTAGTTGTTTCCTCAAAGATCATAAGAAATAAATCTTAGTACACTTTTTTTCTTTGAAAATAGTATCCATCTTAAGCTTCCATTCTGTTTAAATGATAAGAGGCTATAGAAAAACCTTTATTTATATAGTCACTATCATTGAGAGAAATATTCTTTTTATGTTCGAAAAAAGTATGTCATTTTCTTTCTAGTACTAGAAAGAGCCATGATTTGAACATTTGAAATGTCAAATATTGAGTAAACCCAAGACTTACTAAAAGATGAAAAAAAGACATTAAGGAAAATAGCATTTATCGACTATCATCTGAGTACTGGGAACTATGCTAACTACTTATACATATATTGCTTTGCATTGACATACAGTACCATGCCAATACACTGTATCTATTCCCATTTTCAGTTAAGAATAGCTAAACTCAACAATTAATACTAATTTTTTGTCTGAGTTTCTTTCAGTACTCTCCCTGAGCTTTCTTTGATGTTCCATTGTCTTCTTTCTTCTTTAGTCACAAAATCTGCCCTATAAGTTTAGCTCCCCCCATTATCAGATGTTCTCCCTTTCATTTTTCAGTCATTAGATGCCTGAACCCCAAAAGCAAGGAGTGTCTGAAACTACTTATGTTTTCTTATAACCTGGCCAATGTCTTAGTCACTTATATTCCCACTAAGCTACAGTATTCTCTGGGATCTTCATTATGTTGGAGTAGAGACGCTGGGATCCTACATACAGTCTTTTCTGAAACTTAGACTCTTTGCTGGAGTCTTAGCTGGCTCTTGTCAACCTATTTTCTTTGGATAGCAGGCCTAATCCCCAAAATCACTAGTTCCTTTCTAGGTCCTGCTCCGAATAGGTTGATTATCAATAATAACAAATCTGTTACCTAATTGTCTATATTCAGTCATTAGGTAAGTCAATATGTAACTGAGTATCTACTATGCTTGGACTAGAGATGAAAACATCTACAGATTTCACAGTCCATTGAGGTGAAAGAAGCAGCATTCAAATCAACTGTTTGCTGCAGAATTAGGGAAACAAGACAATTCAGTAGTAGCTAGGACTTCTGTCATGGATGTTTTCCTGGAGGAGGTGACATTTGTAACGGAGTCTGCTTTAAATGCAATTTATTAAGATAAAGAAAGGATATGAGCTCTAGCGGTTGGGCTCAGTGGATTCAGCATTGACCTATAGATCAAAGGGTCCTGGGTTCAATTGCAGCCAATGGTTTGCAACTTGATTTTAGGCCAGGTCTGTGCTCTAGTCAGGGCTCATTCAGGAAGCAAACAATCAATGTGTTTCCTCACATCACTGTTTCTCTGTTTTTCCCTCTCTCTTCCACTCTCCCTAAAAATCAATGGAAACATATCCTTGGGCAAGAATTTAAAAAAAGAGAGAGGAGAGAGAGAGAGAGAGAGAGAGAGAGAGAGAGAGAGAGAGAGAGAGAGAGAGAGAGAGAGAGAAGATGTGAATGACACTTGAAATGAAAGAAACAAGGAAAAGATTTGGAGAATAATTGGAAATATAGTATTTTGGGAGGAAATGTTAAGGGTTATTGGAGAAGTAGACTGGTATCAACTTACAAAGGACCATGTTCCCATCCTCAGGAGTTTGGACTAGCCACACTGGCATGGCATGGAAACTCTTCCTTTCTCATCTTATCATTTGGCCTAGAAACCCTTGGACTTCAATTCTAGAATTCGAGGTCTACTACATTCTTTCTAGCCCTAAATCTCACTATATTTATTCTTCCTCTTACTATATTTTGGAGTCCTGGCTCTCTTCTTTCCCCCTTTCATCACTATTGTTCAGAAACTGGCACACCATTCCACGGATCAGGGCTTGCCTTATTCAACAAAGAACTTGTTCTTATGATTGTGAAGTGTGATTCACGATGTTTATAGAAAAGGGTTGAAAAAGTTTAATTTTAAGAGATTCATATGTTCCAAGAGATAATTTTTGCAGAAAGCATAACTTGCATATTTTATAATAGACTTTATTTCAAAGACCATATTCTCTTAGCTCAGAGCAACTGCACAGCCTATGAAGTCTAATCTCTCTCTCTCTCTCTCTCTCTTTCTCTTTCTCCCTCTCTCATTTCCCCCTATAGGGGTAGAAAAAAAATCTAGGCTTTCTGGTTTTACCCAGAAAAACAACAACAAAACCTGGCAAAACTCTAGTTGGACTTGGCTAGAGGAGTAGCATGGTGACAGGCTGGAATTTCACCTACTCTAGCAAGAGCTCCATCTTGCATTGTATTCTTGAGACTTCACTGTACTCTCACCTTTGGCTGAATCCTACTCATCACTGCATGTAGCAGATAAGCATGTTCATTAAAATTGCCTGAGAGCCATTATTCAAAAAAGTGGTGGTGAAATAAGTTTGGTTTATTTAAATGATTTGAAATACTATATAACATTTTCGCTATTTAGTTTTCAAGTAGTAGTTTCTTGGCATTCTATGGAAGCAGGCATTGCAGAAAGCCATGTATTTGGGGAGCAGTCTGTAAATCTGCTAAAATATTTATGGTCATGCTACTTTTAAACCCACTTTTTGCAATAAGCTTACTGTACATTATGACATTCAGCAAGAAAATGAAAATCCAGCTCTTTGGTGGAGTTAATGTTGGTGTCAAGTTGTCAAAGAGAAATACATGTTATTCCCATTTGTTTAATCATTAATACCATGCAAAGATTAGAGAGAAATAATTGTCTTCACTTCTATTACTTCTGTTTCTATAAGAAGGGAGAGCTTCACACTGTTATACAGTAACATGAAAATAAAGCTACAATGTGCTTGTTGAATTTTAAAATTATATGATTTCAAGATTTGGGAGGTAAGGAAGTGGGGCAGGACTGTCACCTAAGACATCCCTTATACATTATCCTTGAACTGATACGTTGCCCAGAAAAATACAGTTTGGATCCTTTCCATGTCTTGCTGAGCGTAAATGTTCCCCAGATTGCAGCTGAGGCTTGAAAAAAAGTCTAGTGTCAGAACTGAAATATATAATGTTTAGAACAATTTGTATCTGATCATACTGACCTGCTTACCCCAATTCCCAGTGCTTATGCAATTGTAGTCACCCTGTTGCCAAAAAATAATTTATAGTTTGTTTTGTTCCTTAGATTCTACATATTAGTGAGATCATATGGGGCACCTCCAGGAGAGTGTGGCCGTCCAGAATGGGAGAAAATTCCCTTCTTCCCGGAAGAACTTGGGTGGTTTAAACGTGCAAAGAGAAACTGGCAGTACTGACATGGCTATGTCAGTTCCCCAAGCTGCCTGTCGGTGCCCGACCACAGGCTTCCCTGCGGGGCATAGGCCTTGGCAGTCAGACTCACCCCTGGCATCGCTTCAGCATCACAACTTGAAGACGTCACCCGCAAGTGGCCATCGCTGCTGGTCTGTGGGCCCTGGTGAGTTTGCATCATGCATGCTCAGGGCAGCGCTCTGTGTTTCCATTGAAAGGACATGGTATGCAATGGGTGCTGTTGATTCCTTAAGGATGAAACGGGGCAGCCTGAACTTGCTTACGACACGATCTTTTCTCTGTATTTACCGCACAGTCTTCTCAGGCTCGGGGAAGTGGAAGCCTGGAGCACCAGCTTGGCCATCCACACAGCCAGACGCCACCAGGAAGCACAGAAATGACAAAGCCCAATGGAACCCATCACGAAACAGACTCCAGTTCACATACTGGAGTGGAAATAAGAAAACAGCAGCACCTGTTGGACCTCAGCTGGGACTGTGCCCGCAGGTCTGTCTGCAGGGTTCCTGCATCCTGGTCATGGTCCAATAGCTGAGGAAGCTCTACAAGCCTTGATTCTGGAGTTATGGATCTTAGCAAGTAGGCAAGTGTACAAAGGTGTAGTCGAAAATAGCAAGGTTAGACTGTGTGTATGTGCATTTATACACACATATGCCCATTTCCCCCCGTCTTTTTCTGAGGTGTTTGAGAGCATGCTCTACGCATGATAGGATGCCCAGATACTCCCCTGTGTATTCCCCAAAAGCAGACACTCCTACATAACAATTCTCCACCCAACAAAGTGAGGAAATCTCCATTCAAATGGTATTTGAATTCTAAAAACTCTGTCAACCATGTTCTCCACTCCCCATACCCAGGATCCCATCCACCTAGGATAGGTTCTCTGTCATTCTTATCCCTGACAGTTTTTCAGTCTTAATTAAAAATTATACACGTTTGCCCTAAAAAATAAAGAAAGAAATACAGATAAAGAAAGACCCTCTGGCGCTTTGAGTTAGGAGCGAGTGATCCTGGATTGTGAGAGGGATTGGGCCTAAACTGGCAGTCGGACATCCTCTGAGCAGTCCCAGATTAGAGATGGTGCAGGCTGGGCTGAGGGACACCCCCCCCCATGCACGAATTTCATGCACTGAGCCACTAGTCTCTGTATATAAAAGCTTAAGTGACCATTCGACCATTTGACCAGTAGCAATAATGTGCACTGACCACCAAGGGGCATATACTTAACACACAGGCATGGAAACATGGGCCAGACTGATGAACCTCACAGGGAAGGGGGGAGAGGGGAAGATGGGAAGAGATTAACCAAATATTTTATATGCATACTAGAGGCCCTATGCATAGATTCTACACTAGTGGAGTTTGTCTCCCTGGCCTGTGGAGATTGGGCCCAAACCAGCCTGGTGCACAGAGTCATGCACAGGTGAGGTCCCTCAGCCTGGCCTGTGTGGATTGGGCCAAATCCATGCACTGGGCCTACAACATCCCCCCAAGGGGTCCCAGTTTATGAGAGGGTGCAGGCTAGGCCGAAGGACCCTATGGGTGCATGAATCCATGCAATGGGCCTCTAGTAAGTAATTTACAAATTTAAAAAATAAATTCCACAAGTTATTGTGAACTTCATTATTCATTTGAGAAATACTTTGGTTCATCTACCATTTGCTAGGATTAGGAGGTATAAAGTTAAAGAAGATGCTGTTACTGTTTTCATAAAACTTACTTTGCAGTTGGGAAGGCAGATATTAATCAAATAGTCATACAAATAAATGAAATGTGCATCTGTGATAAATAATATTAAAGAATGAGTAGTTTTGCAAACATATAATAAAAGAAAATATGTCATCTGATTTGGGAGTAATGTTGTTCATTGATTAATTGAATACAACACTTCGTTATTTGGGAGGCCTACATTGCCTCTGAGCTCCCTATAGCCAAAACAAATGGAAATGTAATTGCTTATGTAATTCACTCTCAAAAAGAAGCATCACTATTTATTTATAGAACTGAGACTATTTTGTAAAGGACTTGAAAAAAAATGATACATTTCAACAGTATTAATAGCATCTCTGCAGTAAATGTCAGCCTATTCACCAAAGATTGGGTTCTTGTCTTGTATTTCATTGCTAAAGTTTCTGTCCCAAAATCTCAATCATTCAAAGGTTATGTAAGAAATCTGAAAATCACCACTCCAATATGATTTCCACTATTTTCATAATATATAGACATTGGCCCAACACTTGAGCCTTCCTTCCTAGGTAGGTGCTTTATTTAGACCTTACTGGGATTTAAGTTTTAGCATCATAGTAGACTATTCTCCATGCCTAGAATTGCTGTCCTCTGGTTCAGTGCTCTTGCTGAAACACATGTCCATCTTTCAACCTATCTCTTAATGACGCTTAATGAAACAATAAGAATAATATTCAATCTTATTAATAAGCACTTACTAAGAAACAGGCAAAATTCTAAGCACTTTATATGACATCTAATTTATTATTTTTTAAAATATATTTTATTGATTTTTTTACAGAGAGGAAGGGAGAAATATAGAAAGTCAGAAACATCGATAAGAGAGAGACATCGATCAGCCGCCTCCTGCATGCCCCACAGTGGAGATGTGCCCACAAGCAAGGTACATGCCCCCAACCGGAATCGAACCTGGGACCTTTCAGTCCACAAGCCGACGCTCTATCCACTGAGCCAAACTGGTCTCAGCTGACATCTAATTTAATCAGTTAAATTTTTATTAAATTTATTGGGGCAACATTGGTCTGTGACATTATATAAATTTTAGGTATAATTAATTTACCATATTCCTATGAGTTGGAAAACAATTTTTGTCCTATTTTTATGGTGAGGAAATTGAGACATAGAAATGAAAAAGTAGCATGCCCAAAGTCAGCTATCTATTATGTGGTCAAGCTGGGTCATGAACCAAAGGTCATGCACCAAAGCACCAAGTTCTTTCTATTTCTGTCATTGCTAATCTGCTAATGCCTATTTTCTATGCACGGCCTTCTCTGAACTGGTCCAGCCCCTTGGCTATGCAATTATTCATGCACTATTTCAGTCTTTCATTCAACTAATATTTATTGAGGATGTCTTACAAGCAAGCAGTACACTAACCATTAGGGATATGATGATGAGCAACATAGATACAGACATACTCACACAGACTTAATCAAGCATGTAATTACAGACGGATAAATGCTATGTAAGAAAGTCTACACAGGAGAGCCTAATATAAACTGTGACATTAGCACTTGATATCTGAAAAATGGATAGTAATTGAATATGCCAAAATGTGGTGTATTGGCAGGAGGTGAGGCAGTTGGAGAATATTTTAAGCAGAAGAAATTATTTGTGAGGAAATGTGGAGATTGTAAGGAATGTACCTAGTTGAGGAAATAAAATAAAACCAGCACAGTTGAAGTAAAGAGACAATGAAGAAATGGGTAAAACATAAGGTAGAAGAGTCTAGTCATATAAGACCTTTGAGTATATAAGGTTATGATAAAAATTACTGAATGGAAATAGAGTAAGGAAAATTATGGATGAGTATTAAGCAGGTGGATGGCATGCAAAGATTTGTTTTGTTTTTATTTTTTAACTAGTAAACAGTTGTGGAAAACACATTATAAAAGGACAGAGCAGAGGTAAGGAAAACTAGTTAGGAATCTACTACAGGCAACTGAGTGGCTGCAGAGACCCCTACTTCTATTTTTAACTGATGTGCAATCCTGTATAATAAAAGCCTAATATGCTAAGTGTCTGATTATCTGATGGGCTGTTCAACCAATCAACACATAATATGCTAATGATATGGTAAGGCTGCTCAACTGCTCACTATGACATACACTGACCACCAGGGGCAGATGCTCTGACCAGTGAGTTACCTTGCTTTTGGGGTCCAGCTGATCAGGACTGAGCAAGATCAGCCAAACATGCCCTGGAACCCTCCTGTGGTCCCTCCTTGGCTAACCAGCCTCCTGTGTCCTTCCCTGGCCCCAGTTGTGCACCAGTGTGGTCCCTTGGTCTAGCTCGTGCCCTCTTGAAATTCAGGACCCCTTGGTGGATGTTGTAGAGCCGGTTTTGGCCCAATCCCACAGTCCAGGTTAAGGGAGCCCACTCGTGCATGAATTCATGCACCAGGCCTCTAGTTGACATATAATATTGTATAAATTTGCAGTATACAATGTGTTGATGTGGTTGGTACATCTATATAATGCAATATGATTACAACCATAGTTTCAGCTTATATCCAAAACAGGTCATATAATTATAATTTCTCTTTTGTGGTGAGATTTAATATCTATTCCCTTAGCAACTTTGAGGTATATAATACAGTACTGTTGACTATAATTAGTATGTTATGTATGAGACCTCCAGATCTTATTCATCTTCTAGCTGGAAATTTGTAAACTTAAACATCTCCCCCATCTCCATTCTAATGCCTGGATTTTCAGGGTAATATGATAATTGGGCAGGATCCTACTTACATGCATCATATTTGACTAATAATTTAGACATACTCTATTATAAAGAAATTGATTAATTTGGTCAAATAACAGCTTATTTTAAAAGTAATTTATTAGGAGTTAGCAATAAATCACATAGGCACAAACCATAGCATGCTAAAATGTAACTTACATAGAGACATGATGCAACTCAATCTGTCTTTCAAACTCCACATGTGCATAGAGCAATTAGATCACTTCTTTCTAGCATACTTAATTTAATTCAGTAATTTATAAGCCCAAATCAGGTAATGTAACCTTTTTCACTATCTTTTTCTTAATCTTTACTGTCTATCTTATAGCTTAATAACTTTGTATAAATTCTCAGCCCTTAATGGTTCACTTTCCTAAATTGCTAAGTAATGGTGGTATGGGATGCTTATGCTTTATCCTGGGTTGGAAGTGTCTGGTTATTGATAGCTGCAAATTGAGTTTTGTCATGCTTCTCAGTTTCTAGGCATCAGCATCCATCCTCAGGCACAATGCCCAATGCACAGCAAAATTTTCTGTTTAAATCCTCACTGAGGTTATAATTTTCATTGATTCTAGAGAAAGAGGAAAGAATAAGGAGAAAGGGAAACATCAATCTGTTGCTTCGTGCAAACACCTGAACTGGGGATTGAATTCACAACTTGGATATATTCCCTGACCGGGAATCAAGCCCGAGGCCCTTTGGTGCATGGGATAATGCTCTAACCACTGGTAAACACCAGGCAGGGACAAAGAATGGATTTATTAAAAGTGTAGTGTTTGGTCTGGCCGGTGTTTCTCAGTGGTTAAGCATTGACCTATGAACCAGGAGGTCATGGTCTGATTTCCAGTCTTGGCACATGCCCAGGTTGCAGGCTCCATCCCCATAAGGGGGTATGCAGGAGACAGCTGATCAACGATTATCTCTCAACATTGATGTTTCTATCTCCCTCTCCTCTTCTCTGAAATCAGTAAAAAAATATTTAAAAACAAACAAAAAGAATAATGTATATTGTTTGGTTAAATCACAAGAAACATTTTTCAGAACTCACTTTCAGATTATTCACATGAACTTCTTGCATACTGGACAATGTCATAATCATTCTATAAGAACTTCCTAGAATAATGCCTTAAATCAATATCTATTCCACAAATATTTGAAGAAAGTATTGAATAGTTTATTCTCTGAAAATTCCCTAAAGTATTGTGAAGCTTTTGCTTTATTTGGTAGGAAATTAGGGGATAGAAAGAAGTTAGGGGTGAAGAGGCTTGAGTCCGCACAATCTCTCTCTGTACATTCACCAGATTTGATTATATTTGCAATTTGCATATCTAAGCTTCACTAGGCTGTGAGTATAAAATGAGGTCATATTTGCTTTCTTTCCTTATTAAATTTTAATGCTCAATTTACAAGGGCTCAAGCCTCTACTGATTCAAATGTAGGAATGCCCCAAAGAATATCCAGTGATTTCTGGTGAACTACAAAGAGTTATCATGCATATGTTCGCACCTCATCTTTTGTGCTCTTCCTTTCCTTATCTCTTGTCTCTTAGGGGCCACTACTTAGTATATCATATAAAGAAACTCATTATGTCAGTATTAAAAAGTGTCTTTTTAGTGCCGAGTGCTTTTTCTCAGTGTTCACATGAAGTCTGAGTGGCACTTGATTCTCTGCAGAGCTGGGAAGATTTACCCGTCTTGGTTTGCTGTTTCATTTTGTCACCTGGGCCCTGAAGTGACACTGTTCAGGTCCAGTGTCTCACAGATAAGCTCAGAAATCGAGTGCCTTCAACTCCTTCAAATTTATTTATCACAATAATTTATGCAATCAAAGAAAAATCACTTAATGTTTACATTTCCTATCTTCATCAACATGTGTCTTTTTGAGTAAAAACCATAAAGGACATACTTGCCATAGGCATTTGCAAAATTAATGCATTCTGTCTCAAGTTTTGTTAATGAGAAACTTAAGGAAACTTATTTCAAAAATTCAAATAATGCATTCCAGATTATATATAGTGAATTTTGGTTAAAATTCTCTTCTTTGTCCCATGAATGATTTATCTAATCATTTCAACTTCTCATTAAACTGTATCTATATTTAAATAATAAATTAATGATTGTATCACAGATATGTAACAATAATAAGAGCCAAAAGAGAAAATAGTCCACATTGAATATAGTGATATTTGGATTTTTTTTTAAGGAAAACAAATGTAAAAGAGAATAATAATGCAATTCCATTTACTAACTGCCAAGTGGAAAATAACAGGATGTGAAAGACATTGGGGCAAAAAAAAACTAAGCATAATTAGTAACTTCAGTAATTCTTTTTTCTCAGTTATTTTAAACTTATAATTAATTTTTTCATTCTTAAAAGACTATAGAAAAATATTGACACAATAGAATATGTAATCTATTTCTTCATCAAGGAAATATGAATTTATTGAGATACTGAGATGAGATAAAATGTCTCATTAACAATTAGAACTTCTGTACAGTGTGTCATTGACTTCTAGTTTTTATAGTGTTTGTTCAACTTGCCTAAATGTGTCCTTTCTCACTGGCATGTGTACAAGTATGCAATTATCAATTTCTAGAGCATGAGTGTTTAATTTAGTGGCACACTGAAATAACTTGAAGCTTTAAAGAAATAAGTGTGGACTGGGCTTTGAGAGACTTAGTAATTCTCATTCAAGCCATGTGTAAGAATCTGTGTTTTAGAGTTAGAGGATTTCTTTAAAAATGCCTACATTTCCATGATAAGCCTTGTTAATTATGTGGAGGCAGTATTTTATAAGGCTTAAGAGTACATGTTCTGAATTTTCACTAAATTGGAACTTCCATTCTACCATGTCATGTATGTCACTTTATGCAAATTACTTAAGCTTTCATTTCCTCATCTGTATAAGAAGAAGTGCAATATTACCAATCTTAATGAATGAAATTAAATCAATATTATAAAGTATTCAGGAGAATTTGGCACATCAAGTACACTTAACACCTATTAGAAATTCATAAATTTCATTATTATTAAGAAATTAAATAACAAATGTAGATCGTATATTAAAGCAACACACAAAATGTTTGTTTATGTTATTATGTTATTACTAGAGGCCCAGTGAACGAAATTTGTGCACAGAGGGGGTATCTCTCAGCCCAGCCTGCACCCTCTCCAATTTGGGACTCCTGTATCAGCCTGATTGAGGTCTAACTCCTCCCCTGACAGCATGATTGACTCCAACTGCCCTCCCATGCCAGCACAATTGCCTCCAACTGCTCTCCCCTGTCATCCTGATCACCCCCAACTGCCTTCTCTTGAAGGGCTAAGGGGACTAGGGGATTCTGGCTAGATGAGGCAGAGCTGAGGGGCCTGGGGCACTGAGGCTAGATGAGGCAGGACTGAAAGGATGGGGTGAGCCATCTTCTGGCTGACATCTTGTGAGGGTGTGACAGTTAATTAGCATATTCCTTCTTTATTAGCTGTGTGCACCACTAGCCTGTGAGCACATGGTGGTCAATTAGCATATTCCAGCTTTATTAGGTAGGATCATTATTATTTTTTTAATTTTATTATGTAAGGTGTTACAAATAGCAGTACATATGTATCTTATTTCCCCCCCTCTGACCTCTCTGTGGTCTCCCCTTCTTTCCCCACCATTTTGTGCTTCTCTCCCTGCCCCCAGTGTCTTGAATCTTTTGGTTGTGCTTATATGCATGCATACAAGTCCTTCGGTTGATCTCTTACGCCCCCAATTTACCCCTACCTTCTGGCTATAGTTTGGCAGTCTATTCAGTGCTTCTTTGTGAATTTCTGTTCAACAGTTTGTAATATTCTTTATTACTCATAAATGAGTGAGATCATGTGGTATTTTTCTTTCATTGACTGGCTTGTTTCACTTAGCATAATGCTGTCCAGATCCATCCACACTGTTGTAAATGGTAAGAATTCCTTCTTTTTTACAGCAGCATAGTATCCCCTTGTGTAGATGTACCACAGTTTTCTAATCCACTCATCTACTGATGGGCAGTTAGGCTGTTTCCAAAGCTTGGCTATTGTAAATTGTTCTGCTAAGAACATAGGGGTGCATATATCCTTTCTAATTGCTGTTTCTGTTTTCTAGGGATATATTCCCAGAAGTGGTATTACTGGATAAAAGGGCAGGTCCATTTTTAATTTTTTTGAGGAAACTCCATATTGTTATCCACAGTGGCTGCACCAACCTGCATTACCATCTGGAGTGCAAGAGCATTCCTTTTTTTCCACATGCTCACCAGCACTTGTCATTTGTCGATTTGTCGATGATAGTCATTCTGACAAGAGTGAGATGGTACCTCATTGTCCTTTACATTTGCATCTCTCAGATGATCAGTGACTTTGAGCATGTTTTCATATGTCTCTTGGCTTTCTAAATGTCCTCTTTCAAAAAGTATCTAAGTCATTTGCCCATTTTTTTATAAGATTGTTTATCTTCCTTTTATTAAGTTGTGAGAGTTCCTTGTAAAAGTTGGAGATTAAACCCGTCTCGGAGATAACATTGGCAAATATGTTCTCCCATGCAGTGGACTTTCTTATTGTTTTGTTGATGATTTCTTTTGCTGTGCAGAAGCTTTTTGTTTTAATGTAGTCCCTTTTGTTTATTTTCTCTTTAGTTTCCATTGCTCTAGGAGTTCTATCCTTAAAGATATTGCTATGACAAATGTAAGCCATTTTGTTGCCCAGGGCTTCTTCTAAGATTTTTATGGATTGCCATGATATATTTAAGTGCTTTATCCATTTTTAGTTTATTTTTGTGCATGGTGTAAGTTGGTGGTATAGTTTCATTTTTTTGCAAGTATCTGTCCAGTTTTCCCAACATCATTTATTGAAGAGACTATCTTGTCTCCATTTTATGCTCTTGTTTCCTTTGTCAAATATTAATTGAGCATACTGGCTTGTGTTGATCTCTGGGTTTTCTATTCTGTTCCATTGGTCCATATGTCTGTTCTTGTGTCAGTACCAGACAGTTTTGAGAATAATGGCTTTGTAGTATAACTTAATAGCTGGTATTGTGATTCCTCCAACATTGCATTTCTCTCCCAAGATTGCTGCAGATATTCAGGGTCTTTTTGTATTTAAGATGAATTTTTAGAGAATTTGTTCCAAGTTTAATTTTAGTATTGATAGGTACTTGTTTGTAGCCATATCTGTACTTTATGCCTGTGTTCCTTCTTCGCTTCCTATTTCTTCTTTTTGCAGCATTCCCTTTAGCATTTCTTGCATTGATGGCTTGGTAGTGATAATCTCCATTAGCCTTTTTTTTTCTGCAAAGCTCCTGATTTCCCCTTCAATTTTGATTGATAATCTTGATGGATAGAGTGTTATTGATTCGGTCCTTTGCTTTGCATCATTTTGTATACCTCCTTCCATTCCCTTCTAGCTTGATGTTTTCTGTTGAGAAATCATTTGATAATCTGATGGGGGATCTTTTGTAGGTAATTCTCTGTTTCTCTCTTGCAGCCTTTAAGATTCTCTCTTTGTTGTTAACATTTGCCATTGTAATTATGATGTGTCTTATTGTGGGTCTTTTGGGATTCATCTTACTTGGGACTCTCTGTACTTCTGTAACTTTTGTCTTTCCCATATCTGAGAAGTTTTCTGTCATTATTTCTTCAAATAGATTTTCTAATCCTTGCTGCTCTTCTTGTCATTGTGGCAGCTCTATTATATGTATGTTACTTTGTTTCATGTGTCCCAAAGCTTCCTTAGTTTCTCCTCCTGCTTTTTAGTTTTTTTTCCCCTCCAGTTTCTTTTTAGATTAGGCTTTCTATACCTTATCTTTTAACTCACTAATTCATTCTTCTGCTTCTTCTAGTATACTGTTGAAATCTTCCATGGTGTTTTTGATTGTAGCTATATCACTTCTGATTTCTTCCTGATTTTTGCATAGATTGTTAATTTTCTCATCCATCTGGTGTTAACCATTGCTCTGAATTTTTTTCTGTCATATTGCATGCTTCCATTTCAATAATCTCCTTTCTTGGTAAATCTTCATTTTCTTTCCTCTGGGGATTGTGTCGTCTCCCCATTCTATCACCAGAAAGTTTAAACATCAAGTTGTGTGGGCCTGGGCCATGTACAGTGGGAGTTTTATACCACCTGAGTGTCACCAAAGAGCTCCAACACCAAGATGTATGGCTGCTGTGGGTTATTGGGAGACACACTAGCCCAAGATCAGAGTCACCAACGCTCAGTGTGGCCTCATGTGAGCACCTAGAATCAGGTACCCTGCCTGCACAGTACTGAAACAGAGACCCCACTGGTGTGTGCCAAAAAATCAGATTCCCCTAGCACATGCCAGGAATCAGAGTTCTCCTGTTCCCACACCAAGAATTAAGTATCAGAGTCTCTGTTGCCTGGTGTGGCCTTGCGCTGAGAATCAGGGTCCCTGTGTGTTTATGCACCAAGAATTAGAGTCACTGTCTCTTAGTGTGAATGCACTGGGAATCAGGGATCCCAGGTGCATGCAATAAGGAACAGAGTCAAGTTAGTAGTGCTCAGTGCTGCCTCTCCCTTGGAGAATCAGGGCTCTGGTCAGCTTGGGGAACTAGGTAGTACTGTGTTGGCAGAAGGTCTACTCTTGTGCTGCAGATACAGACTTCTGTGTGCACTTGCCCAGAATCGAAGTCAGATTGTTCTGCCACACTGCATGGGTGTGGGGTTTTGTTGTTTGATTGTGTTGCAGGGAACAGATTCTCAGTGTCTGCACACTCCCAGGCTCAAATTTCTGTGGTGGTGCTGCAGCCCTGTGTGAGGGGGTGGGTCTACCTGTTCCCATGGAGCTGCTGAGAGCCTGTGGGAAGGGGTGTGGTCTCTGTGACTCACAGAAATCTGAGGCCAGGTTGTCTGGATTCTTGGTGTCCATGGGTCTGTAGCTATGGTTGCAGGTCTCTGTCCTCAGTGTCTGGAGGGTCCCGGTTCATGTCTGAGACCAGACTGGTTGGTGCTGAGGCCAGGATTCTAGTCTCAAGCAGCTCTGTTTTTCACGATGACATGGTCTCTGTGCCTGGCTGGCTGCCCGTGGAGTATCCATGGTGGCAGTGGGTTCTGCCATGTAAAAGAGCCTGGTTTGGCAGCCCCTTGGAAGACTTGCAGGATCTAACTGTCCCTAATTCATACACACACACACACACACACACACACACACACACACATACACCACATGTCCACACACTCCTCTATCACTCCCTCTGTCTCTCACACTTTCTCACTCCTACCTTCCTGCCAGTCACCATCTTCAGAAAATCCTAAGATCATTATTTAAACTACATAGGTCATACTTACCTTTTCTGATCACATAACCAAATGTAAGCCCTGTGCAACAGCCAATTTTGAAAGATAAATTTATAGCTACACTTAAAATATAGACTAGAAAGAAACATGTCACTTTTTAAAAGATGAATTTGGATAACATCCCAAGTTATCCATTTTTATTTCCAAAAATATAGCTCTATTGGTAATAATCAAGCTAAGAATTGAATTAGGGAATATCTAATATTCCCCATATGCTATTTCGATAGAAAGGTTAACCTTCTCCTTTTTTAGATAAATGAATATTTTTTATATTTGCTTTAATATTTTATAAAAGTGAGAGATTCTTTTCATATGTTCTTGAAAATGATGCACAGATGATATCTAAAAGAAAGGAAAATAATATAAAGATAAATTGTTTGGTCAAATTCTCGCTTGGAAAATACCAGCCTCCAACTGATGTGATGTTAGATCTGTGTATGCTTAGTTGTATAATATTTAATTTTGAAATAATTTTAGAATTATAGAAAAGTTGTAAAAATAGTACAAAGTTCCCTCATATACTGGTACATCACTCAGTTTTCCCTAATATTAACATCTTATGTAACCATATAGTACAGTTATCAAAACCAATAAATTACCATTAGACCACTGATGTTAACTAATCTACATAATTAATTTGGATGTCACCAGATTTTACCCTAATGTTTTTTTTTCTCTTACAGCATCCATTGAAGAATACCACATTTAATTTATTTGTTATATCTCTTTACTTTCTTTCAACTGGTAGCAATTTGTAAGTTTTTTCTTTGTCTTTTTGTCTTAATAATTTGAAAAGTAATGGTCAGTTATTTTGTAGGATACCCTTTAATGTGGATGTATCTGATGTTTTCTTATGATTAGACGGTGTTTATATATTTTTAGGAAGAATACTACAAAGGTGATGTACCCAAGTCAGAGGACACATGAGTTGAATATACCTTATGTCTGTTAATGTTAACCTTAATCACTTTGCTAAGGTGGTATCTGATGAATTTTTCCACTATAAGTTACACTTATTCCCTTTGTATATAACCAAAATCTTGGGGGTGATACTTTGGGAGTATGCAAATATTCTGTTTCTCCTCAATTTTTTGTTCATTTATTTTAGTATTCATTGGTGGATACTTATTAATGAGTGTTATAATAATGATGATAATGTTCCCTCATTGATTATTTCCCTTAACCATTCCATAATTATTCATTTGAAATTCTTCAGTAAGAGAAATCTATTCCTGCTCCTACATTTAGTATTGATTTATTTATCTCAGTATCAACTCCAAATGGATATACAATTTTTTTCCTATAGGCTTCAATCCAGTACAATAATTAATCATTTTGTTGTTTAAATTGTTTCTGCTTTAGCTATTGGGAACTCTTCTAGGTTGATATCTCTGCTTTTTGATGTGCCTGCTTCCTTGAACACATTCTTAATTTTTGGCACTGCACAATGTCAGAATAATTTTGTATTTTTCTGTCTCACTCCTAGAATGGACCACTTTTCTAAGTAACTGTGTTTTATTATTCTCTGGAAAATGGTTTTTAGAAACCGATATCTAAGTGTAAATAGTATTCATTGCTACTAGGATATCACTGCTTCTAAGCCTTCTTCATACGCAGAGCTTGGAAAGATATGTATCTATAATAACTCATGGCTATCCACACCTACATATAAATTACTATATCTATCTATCTATACATATATATCATCCTTTTATATATATGTAAACTAAAACATGAGTTCATGCTGATATCTCCAATTCCAATCCAATACCATGAGATTCATTCTAGGATTTGTACTTTCATTTTTTGACCGTAAGAACCTGGTTAAAATTTTGTACATGTTTACTTATTTTTTCAACTGTAGTACATGTATACAGTAGTTTCATAATTACAAACTCATATCCATACAGGCTATTATTGACCAATATACTCTATCTATTAAATAAAGTATATTAGTTCTATAGTTTTTTGACTTTACTTATACAGTATTTAATCAAAATATACTTCCAAGGTAACTTTAGTCTCACATATATTTATCCAAAAATTTGCTGATGCTTGAAGCTTCTTAGCAGGTAATAAAATATTTTGCTTCCCATATTAATTATATTTTTCAAATACTCTATGCTTCCATTTAATCCAATAGCACAGTCTGAGGTTATGTGTTATCTTGAGACAGGCTATTTTGGATAGTTTTGACCATTGAATATTTCTTAAATTGAAGCCAAAACTTCTCTCTCCAGTTTCTACACATTGGAATACAAGTTTTAAATGCCTTTTTTAAACATTGCGGAAAATGACTTACAAAATAATATATTACAAAATAATATATTAGTTCTTAGATTTAATTATTTATGGGCATATAATGGGGCCATTTTATATACAAAATAATATATTAGTTCTTACAAAATAATATATTAGTTCTTAGATTTAATTATTTATGGGCATATAATGGGGCCATTTTATATAATTAATCTAGCAAGGGGGAAAAATCAAGAAGTAATTTATCCCAGTTGCACCTGGGAGCCATAGCTAATCTCATGCTATAATCTTATTTTTCTCACTATTAGTGAACTGCGGCTTTCCAAATAATTATATATATATATAATAGTATGGATAAACTTATTTTAAAAAGTCTATGAATGCATGCTCTGTGTCATTCCTTTTGTGGAATAATTCTAAATCAGTTACCTATTTTATAAAAATCTCCTCTGATATCGCTGCTTTTTCATAAGAGCAGACATAAATAAAGTAAAAGACATGAACCTGTGTGGATAACTAAAGTTTGTGACCCATAATCTATTCAATGGTTTAAAAAAAACCCACAAAAGTAGTCTTTTAAAATAAGATTATTTTATGAATCAGAGGGGAAAAGAACATGTATTATTAATAGTAACTTGTCTCCATTGTAGATTTTCTCAGCTGCATGAGAGCTAGTTCATATTTTTAGATTTTGCTTTCTGCATGATGGCATGGGACCAAGCCAGCAGGAAAATGAGGGAAAAGACTTGTGTCAAGTTTGAAGTGACCATGATTCTGGACAAACAGTGACAGAGTGATATGAAGATATAAGGCTGCTAAAAAAACTAAGGCCTTGTTATTCACAGATTCCTAGTACATAGTGGGTGTGGCTTGAATTAGGATTTCAGTTATCTTCCTTGGTGTGCTTTAAATTCTTTTGTTTCTGATTACATTTTCTCACCCTGTTGCTTAACTCAAATGAATAAATGAATGACTTGTCAGGTATTAGCTATTATGGGAAAGAGAACCAAAACCTGCAGCTAACAGTGAATGACAGGCACATCTATGCTTTCTCAGCTGCCTTCCGGGTCACATTTAGAATAAGTACAGTTGAGATTTCTGAAGAATCTTTTATCCCCACTCTGGACAAAGGCCTTATGAGTTCAAAGAGGATAATGGAAGCTGAAATTCTTGATGAGTTTTCTCAGGATTTTGTCTTTAGTAATTGATCATTTCTGCAGCCATTGATTTTCCCTTTAAAGAAAAATTACTTCCTTTCTCTTTTCTATTTAACTACAAATGAACAGAGGCATTTATCATTGTGAGCAATTCTTACTCCAATTTAATTTAGCTGTCATCCATAAAATATCCTAATCTTGGAAATAAAGTAGGATTATGTTTAAAATAATTTTCTCATTTTCTCATCTTTTTCTGTCTTTTGATTTGATAAAACAAAACAAAACAATCCTACCTAATAAAGAGGTAATATGCAAATTGACCATCACTCCAACACACATGATGGACACCCCTATGTGGTCAAAGATAGCCAACCCCATGTGGACACAAGATGGCCAGCAGGGAAGAGCAGTTGTGGATGACCAGGCCAACAACGGAGGACAATTAGGGGTGACCAGGCCAGCTGGGGAGGGCAGTTGGGGATGACCAGGCCTACAGGGGAGGGCAGTTAGAGGCAGTTAGAGGCAATTAGGCTAACTGGGGAGTAGTTAGGCATTGATCAGGCTGGCAGAGGAGTGGTTGGGAGCAAGCAGTCCTGGATTGTGAGAAGGTTGTCTGACTGCCCATTTAGTCCCAATCTGGCCTAAATGTGCAGGTGGACATCCATCAAGGGGTCCCAGTTGGAGAGGGTACAGGCTGGTCTGAGGGATACCCCTGCCCCCATGCACGAATTTTGTGCACTGAGCCTTTAGTATTAACTAAATCATTTCAGAGTTTCACATGTGAATATTACATTCTCATAGGATATAGACTTGCTCTTTAGCACTAAACAATTCTTCGATGGTAAAAGTTGCTTTGGAATTAAAATGAAAAGAAAGACATATAGAAATTTCTGCCCATGCATATCTCTTTATTAGCAGAATCTATATACCTTAAAGGCTTACATAAGATATAGTTATAGAGGTCTATTTTAAGCAAAAATTAATTTCAGTAGCATATAAAAATTCTAGCCCAGCAGGTGTTGCTTAGTGGTTGAGCATTGACCTATAAACCAGGAGTTTACAGTTTGATTCCTAGTCAGGGCACATGCCTGGGGAAGTGAGGTCAATCTCCCTTGTGGGCATGCAGGAGGCAGCCAATCAATGATTCTCTCTTATCACTGATGCTTCTATCTCTCTCTCTCCCTCTCCATTCCTCTCTGAACTCAATAAAAATATATTTTTAAAATATATATCTTCATTCTTCTGGTGATGATTAAAAAAACATTCTACACCTTTTCTGGTTTTAGGTCACAGTGTTACCTATTTTTATATCGTGTACCCATTAGCAAATTATTTTGCTATAATTATTTTAATACTTCTGTCCTTTGACCTTCATACTAGAGTTAAAAGTTATTTACATCCCATCATAATAGTTTTAGATTGTTCTGAATTTGACTATATATTTACCTATTCCAGTGCCAAGTGCTCATATTGATGGGCCTGTCTCTTGGGGCTGAAGTACAGTTACTTAGATGCTGTCAGGTCCACAATAGTATCTGAAGTTGGCAGGCCTGTTACAAGGAGCACAGCATGTATAGTTCCTGCCAGATCCCTAAATGGTCTGGATTGCTCTTGGGGGCTTGCTGGAGCCAGTTCATGTGGCCACTTGTGGGTATGCAGTCCAGTTCAATGGGGCTGTTACCCTGTCCACAGAGTGGTTTGGCTTCCACTGTTTCTCTGGGTGGGCTCCTACATGGTCCCTCGCTGGGTTTCTGGGTAGACAGGACAGACTGCCTCTAGGATCATGGTAGAGTGGAGCTAAAACTGGGTCACAGGCATGCCAACAGGGGCTTGGACAAGCGTGTCTCCTGCCAGTTCCCCAGGTAGATAGAATTTCCCCCAGAGTGTAGCAGAATGAGGATCAAAGCAATTCTCAGGGCCACTTCCATGTCCACAGCCAGAATTGACTTTAAAGTCCACAGCTGGGACTGAGGTCAGCAGGCCTGCTGCCAGTGGCATGGAATGACATTCTTGTATCCTGGGTCACTGGCCAGGCAGTACTGAATGCAGGAATGAAGCTAGGTCACAGACAGTTTCAATATCTACAGTGGGATTTGTGGCCTGAATACCTGTTACCAGGGGCCTGGACAGGAGTGGCTCTTTCTGGGTCCTTGAGCAGGCAGGACTGTTTCTCAACAAAGAGGGGAGCAGAGCTATAGCCAAGTTAGGGCTTGAAGTCATGTCTGTAGCTTGATTCCTGTCAGGGCCACACACCTTGGTCACAGGAAAAATAAACAAAGAAAATATTGAATGTTTTCAAAAATGAGTTTCATTTTATGTCAGCCAAAGGACTAATATATATTAGATGTATGGGATGGTACATTAAACATTCATATTTGAGGCCTGATAAGACCAATACTTTTTACCTGTTAAAAATAAAATAAAATATTTAATATTCATTGAAGAATAAAGATTTTTTTAAATAAAGAAGATAAGATCATTAAAATGAGAAAAAGGCAGTCATAATGTAGGGAAAACAAGATTTCCATATGCAAAAGAATGAAGTTGGGCCTTACACAAAAATTAACTCAAAGTGGACCCATGACATGAATTTGAGTGTTATTTTCTAGAAGGTAACATAGAGGAAAATCTTCATGACATTCAATTTGACAATAATTTTGACATTGTGACATCAAAAGCACAGGTAACAAAAGGAGAGATGTGGATGTGGCTTCTACTGGGTCCCTAGAATCATGGGGTTGGTTGCAGGATGGCAAACAAGTGGGACTGGATCTAAGTACACAGGAGGTTGGGGCTCCTTTCAGTATATATGTTTGGTGAGCCCCCTTAATAGGAAGTGGGCCTGCATTCTCAGAGCAGCTCTTTTCAGTCTAGAGGTTTACTAGGGTTTTGCAAAATCTTACCTGGATCCCAGATCCCCAACAATGGCACTTCTGTCCATGGATGGCTGTCAAATTAACGATTTTGTTGGGGGATGCAAGTTGGGGACCTCTAATTCCTCCATCTTGCTGGTGTCACATTCCTCATTGAGGTTTTGGTTTGTATTTCCCTAATGATTAGTAATGTTGAGTATTTTCTCCTGTGTGTTTAGCTTATTGGTCATTGGTATATACATATATATATATATATATATATATATATATATATATATGTATATAGTTGAAGCAATGTCTTTCAAATTATTTTCCCATTTCTTAATCAGATTTTGCTGTTGTTATTTTTATTTTTATTCTGGATATTAACATGTTATCAGATATATAATTTTCAAATATTTTCCTCCATTTCATGGCTTGCTTTTTCACTTTGTTTAAAGTATGTACTAATGTATAGAAGCTTACATTTTGGTGTAATTCAGTTTATCTGATTTTCCTTTTGTTACCTGTGCTTTTGATGTCACAATGAAGAAATTATTGTCAAATTGAATGTCATGAAGATTTTCCTCTATGTTATCTTCTAGAAAATAACTCTCAAATTCATGTCATGGGTCCACTTTGAGTTGATTTTTGTGTAAGGGCCCAACTTCATTCTTTTGCATATGGAAATCCTGTTTTCCCCACATTATGACTGCCTTTTTCCCATTTTAATGATCTTATCTTCCTTATTTAAAAAAATCTTTATTCTTCAATGAATATTAAATCTTTTATTTTATTTTTAGCAGGTAAAAAGCATTGGTCCTTATCAGGCCTCAAATATGAATGTTTAATCTACCATCCTATACATCTAATATATATTACTCCTTTGGCTGACATAAAATAAAACTCATTTTTGAAAACATTCAATATTTTCTTTGTTTATTTTTCCATTGAGTTTTAGAGAAAGTGAAAGAGAAGGGGAGAGATTCAGAGAGGGAAACCTCAATGTGAGAGAGATACAATGATTATTGCCTCCTGCACATGCCCTGACCAGGGCCAGGGAATTAGCCTGTGACCAAGGTATGTGGCCCTGACAGGAATCAAACCTAGGACCCTCCAGTCTGTGGGTTGATGCTCTACCCACTGAACCAAACTGACTAAGGTAACATTCAGTATTTTAAAGACAGTAAATTTTAAATGATGTCAAAGTGTATGTATAATACTCTTCTGGCTCAATACAGTCCACTTTCACCATTGTTAAAATAATTCAAAATTTTGTGATCTTAGTCAATAAATTTAAAATAATAGTTTTAACGGACATTTTAAATTGTTTTTCTTATGTTTCATTAAGAACCAAAGATCATCTTGTCCAATTGACAACTTTTTTATACCACTAGCGTTTTGGGTCTGCCATTGAATATTGATAGTATACGTATTGCACTATTAAACATACTATTAAACACATTGTTAAAAGCACTGACGCCAAAGATAACACAAAGGAAAATAAATCACATTAATGTTTTCAATCAGTCATTATGAACAATCTGTTAAAGAGATACCTTTTGGACATTTACTTAAGAACAAAAGAATAAGTCTCAGAGAAAAGCATGTTTCTGTTTGCAGGCTCTCCATAGGGAAATCTAGTCTAAGTTTCCTTGAATTCACTGTAAGAAAAAAACCTTGAAAATGAAACAACCTTTGTTCTAATATTCTCATTTAATCCATATACGAGTGAACAGTGATAAATACTGCACATAAGTGATTTGTAGAATTTTTCCCAATTCTCTCTCTTTTGAAAGAGAGTTTAATAAATGAGAACATAAAAAGTCACACAACTTTTGGGAAATATAAAAATCCCATAGGTTTTCTTCTTCTTTTTTTTATTAAATTTTTTGGATGACATTGATTACTAGGATTATCTAAGAGTTAAGTATACATTTCTCTGATACATGATGTATATATTGCAACATGTGATTAGTCAAATAAACTTGTGTAACTATATGTTTGCCTCCCTTTAGCCTTTACTACCCTCCCACTCTATTGTTGTCTATATATATGAATTCAGGGTTTTTAAAAATTTATTTGTTGACATGATTGCACATGTATTTTCTCCTTTACCCATCTCCACTCAGCCACCACCCCTTCCTTCTGGGCATCCTCACACAGTCATGTGTTTCCATGGGCTATGCATATAGGTTCTTTGACTAATCTCTCCACCTTTCATCCAATCCTCGCCTCTCCCTCCCCTCTGACCTCTATCAGTCTATTCCATTGTATCCAAGCCACTGGTTCAGTTTATTTTGCTCATTAGATTCCACATATAAGTGAAATCATATGCTATTTGTTCTCAGTCTGGCTTATTTCACTTAGCGTAATGTTCTCCAGCTCCATCCATACTGTCCCAAAGGGTAACATTTTCTTCCTTTTATGGCAGAGTAGTATTCCATTGTGTAAATGTTTCACAGTTATTGCTTTTTATCCACTCATCTACTGTTGGGCACTTGGGCTGTTTCCAGATCTTGGGTATGGTTAATAATGCTTCTATGAACATAGGGGTACATATAGTCTTTTAAATTGGTGTTTCAGGGTTCTTGAAATATATTTCCAGAAGTTGAATATCTGGGTCAAAGGGCCCTACATCAATTTTGAAAATTTAGCTTAAGTTAGCTGTATTGACTTTGTAGTTTACATACTCAGTTCATAGACGAAGAAAGAAGAGGAGAAGGATGGAGGAGGAGACAGAGGGGAAGGTAGAATGGGAAGAGGAATAGAAAGAGAGGAGAAGTAATAGTGATGGAAAAACAGGAAACCAATTCTGTTTCATGCTGACATCACTTTGTTAACATGGTTTTGGGTTTGAACAGAAAACATATTGCTTAAATAAATATTTTTAAAACATAGCTTAAAGCCAATTTAAATATCTATAGTTGTGACTGAAATTCATCTGGAAATGAAGGTAAGGCCTGATAGCCGAAGAAAAACCCAAGCATCTTAAAAGGGAAATATACCACCCCCCTCCTTTTTGATTCTTCAATGAAGAAAGTACTGGAACTCTTTCAAGAAATACTATTACAGAATTGCAAGCCCAACCTTCAACATTTTAAAGATAATAATTTGACCTGTTGGTAGTTTTACTTTTTTGCTATTTCAGTTTCCTGGGTACTTTATCTCCAGCACAGAATGAGCTGGTCTAATATTCCAATACCCAAGAAAAAGGCATGTAGAATCAAATCTATGACTTGATATACATTTGACTTTCTCACAAACTTGTTTCTTTCTGGTTCTTCTATATGATATACCCTCATTGATAAGGCACACTAAGCAAATACTAACTAGCTTTTAGTTAAATATGGAGGGCATCCACTGTTACATAACTCATTGGAGGATGAAAGAGGTAATCCCTAAATAAGAAAGCAGTGACCATTATCAATTTATCCAAAACAATTGAGTACTTACTGTGTGTCAAGCATAGTGTGCAAGGAGCTGAGAATACAAATGAGTCAAAAATAAACTAAGATTGATGTAGTTCAGTCTACTTTACTGAAATCTTAATTAATTAATGAGTCACAGTTAAGACTCAAGAAAATGTCTTTTGATTATGAGGCAATGCTTTTGTCTATTATATTTATATGTAGGTAATATAGATATATGATTTCTTACCTAAAAGTGGTCAGCATCAAGAGTGTTCATAACATTAGCTACATATACATGGAATATGGCAATATATATTGTGTGTCCCCAAAAATGTATACACAGTTTGAATAATTATTAATTACAATGGGTTAAATCAGAAAAGAAAGAAACATCAATTAAGCTATCAGCTGTGAAGTATGTATACATTTTGGGGGGACATCCTGTGTAGGTATCAAATATGTATGCATTTTTATTGACATGCTATTATAAGAATTCATGCATTTTTAAAAATAATTTATTTTCTCTACATGGCATAGTGTAGTGGTTGAGGGCATAGACCTTGTAGCTCAAAGGCAAAATTTTGAATACGGGTTCTGCTGTTTAGCAACTGTCTAAACTTGGGCAATTTATTTAATATCTCTTTGCCTTGGTTTCCTCAAATTTTAATATAAATGGAATATTTATTTGATAGTCAAGAAAATAAAATGCACTAATAACTTTAAAAAAATTAGGATAATGTCAGGTTCCAAGGTAAATATGATATATATTTGTCAAATTAATGTAATAAAAGTTTTGAAAGACTTTGAGGGCCTCATTTTTTTAAAATTTCAGAAGCAAAGGATTTCTATTAGCTAAATATCCTAGAATAGTTTGGATTCTTCAGGCTATAGTGAAGAAAGTTACAGCTGAATAAATTCTTCACATGATGGAATAGATAAGGAACACAAACTGTCTGAATGTGTTTAATACAGCATAGCTCTATGAAGAAATATATATTTATGTACAGAGCACACTATTTTTTTTTGTTGCCTTGCCAAGACGGCCATAGATTCAATACACCAATGTGGAGGGAGCAGAATATATTTTCTTGGCTTTGATTTCAGTTCTGTAGGCTGGATGAAGAGAGGTGTCACCATGAATACTCATTTTGTATAAGAAGAAAAATGTGATGGAAACCAAATTTTATGTATGGTTTTATAACTGAAAGCAATATTAAATCATATATTTCCAAATGACTCTATAAGATAGAAAATAAATAAATGTGACAACTTAAGAAGGTGAGAATCTTGGTCTAGCATCTGAAATTTTCCTATGTACTTTATCATAATTTGCAGAAATTATTGAACTTTATTTCATCTCTTTATAAGGAAGTAGAGTCAAGGAAATCCAAAGTCAACTTATACTTTTATTTTACTGTTAGCTCATTACACTAAATTAACCTTTCTTGGTTAGTATACACCTCTCTCTATATAGAAGCTTGCATGTCAGATTTAAATAGCCAGGTTGATATTTTTCCCCAATATTGACTCCAACTTTTTCCTAGTGGTAGTTAAATGTAATGAAGAGAAAAGAAAGTTGATAATTGATACCAGATTGGGTGACCTTTATCAACTTACTTAACTTTTCTGAAGTTTTAATTATCTCACTTACAAAGTGGGTATAAAAACAACTATACACTATATTGGCAGTAAAAAACGAAATTGTATTTCTGGAGTGCTAACCATTTTTTCCTCTTAATTTATAAGCCACAATGTTCCTATTGCTGCATGTCAAATTATCCCAGAATTTAACAGGTTAAAACAATAAACATTTGTTATCTCACAATATCTGTGAGTCAGTAATCTACTTTGATCCTCTGGTTCAAGGATTTTTATGAGACTGTAATCAAGATGTCAGATATAATCTCATCTCAAGGCTCAATAAAGAAAGAAGGTGCAAGGACACCAAGAGAATCTGTATTCTGATTACTATGTGACAGCAAGATCCCAGAGATGTAACATTTTCTATTTTGTTTCAATAGATGGAGCATAACAGTCCACACATGATTATACAGGTCCATCATGTAATGTCATATAATAGAAGAATTTCCAAATTCTTGAGTATGTTGCAGAAGTATTGGAGAGCCACTTGAAGGGTTTAAGAGGAGAAATGAGGGATGTCTCCATGATTTTCTGCAAATACTGGATTTGCCTGAGTGGACTGATGACACTGGGAAACAGATGTATCAACACTCCCATTCACCTATCACAAATGGACAAAAGGAAATTTTGCTGTGACAATGAGTCACTTTCGGTCACTCTGGGAAGTGTGGGCTCCCAAACAAATTGTCTTCATTCCCATTGCTAAAAAGATAATAACAGACTAAAATATCTACATAAATTAGGTCAAGTTTATTTCTTTCACACTTGGGTTGACAGGTAATTTTTCTCTCATTTATATAGAGGGCCTAGTTCATATATTGAAAAATTGTAGATGCTTATTAAATAGAAGTTATTATTACTTTAATTATGTCCCAAGATAACTGATATTCAGAAAACCACATAGAAATCAACAATCTCAATGTAAAGAACATAAATTCTATTACAACCAAGGGTCTACATTTATGTTGGGGGGAAAGGGATTGATTAGTCAAACTACTTCCAGAATTATCTATCTAGTAACTAATAAAGTTCCTGTACTGAAACTAATGTCTGGACCACTGAGAGTCTTCTTTTAATACCCTTTTTCAAAATGGCATTTGATCCGGGCATATCTTGTCCTCCTCATGAAGAAAGTGGTTACCTTACCTCATCAAAATGTTTAGCTCTGTGGATGGAGTGTCGGCCTGCGGACCAAAGGGTACTGAGTTTGATTCTGGTCAAAGGCAAGTACCTCGGTTGCAGGCTCCTTTCCAGGGCAGATCCTGATCTGGGCTCATGCAGGAGGCAACCATTTGATGTGTTTCTCTCACATTGATGTTTCTCTTTGTCTTTCCCTCTCTCTTCCACTCTCCCTAAAAATCAATGGAAAAATATCCTTGAGTGAGGATTAATACTTCATTTATCAATTTTTCAAATAAAGGGTTTATATTTTTTTAATTGCTTTCTTCCATTAAGTCTCAGAAGAGCGTAAAATATACTGAAAATGCATGGAGTTGTAATTGTGAAAAAATGATATAGGAGATGCTAACAATCTGCATCAGAAAATAATTTCTAATATTTTTTGAGTGCCTAACACTGTTCCCTATGCTATTCTAATTGCTTGTATATATTTCCTCATTTAATCTTCATCATATCCCTATGAAACAAGTACCATTATAAACTCCATTTTATTTTTAATTAATGTATTACATGTATACATATCTTCCCATTGCCCCCTCCCACTCCCATGCATACCCTAACCCCCCCAGTGTCTTGCATCCATTGGTTATGCTTATATGCATCCATACAAGTTCTTCGGTTGATCTCTTATCTACCCCACCTGTTCCTAACCTTCCCGCTGTAATTTGACAGTCTGTTTGATGCTTTACTGCCTCTGTATCTATCTTTGTGTTCATAAGTTTATAATGTTCTTTATTATCCATAAATGAGTGAGATGATGTGGTATTTTTCTTTCATTGTCTGGCTTATTTCACTTAGCGTAATGCTCTCCAATTCCATCCAGGTTCCTGCAAATGGTAAGAATTCCTTCTTTTTATGGCAGCATAGTATTCCATTATGTAGATGTACCACAGTTTTCTGATCCACTCATCTGCTGATGGGTACCTAGGCTGTTTCCAAATTGTAGCTATTGTAAATTGTGCTGCTATGAACATAAAGGGTGCATAAATCCTTTCTGATTGATGTTTCAAGTTTCTTAGGATAAATTCCTAAGAGTGGGATTGCTGGGTCAAATGGGAGTTCCATTTTTAGTTTTTTGAGGAAACTCCATACTGTTCTCCACAGTGGCTGCACCAGTCTGCATTCCCACCAGCAGTGCTCAAGGGTTCCTTTTTCTCCGCATCCTAACCAACACTTGTCATTTGTTGATTTGTTGATGATTGCTATTCTGACAGGTGTGAGATGGTATTGCATTGTCGTTTTGATTTGTATCTCTCAGATAATTAGTGACTTTGAGCATGTTTTCATGTGTCTCCTGGCCTTCCTTCTGTCTTCTTTTGAAAAGATTATATTTAGGTCCATTGCAATTTTTTTATTGGATCATTTATCTTCCTTTTATTACATTGTATATGTTGACTATAGATGTTGGAGATTAAACCTTTATCAGTGATAATATTTTCAATTATGTTCTCCCATACAGTGGGCTTTCTTGTTTTGTTGATGGTTTCTTTTGCTGTACAAAAGCTTTTTATTTTGATGTAGTCCCACTTGTTTATTTTATTTTATTTTTTTAGCTTTCATTTCCCTTGGAGCAGTATTAGTGAAGAAGTTCTTTTGGCATATGTCTGAGATTGTGCTGCCTGTGGATTCCTCTAGTATTTTTATGGTTTTCCATCTTATGTTTAAGTCCACTATCCATTTGGAGTTTATTTTTGTGTATGGTATAAGTGGTGGTCTAGTTTCATTTTTTTGCATGTATCTGTCCAATTTTCCTAACACTATTTATTGTAGAGACTGTCTTGACTACATTATGTTCATGTCTCCTTTGTCTAATATTAATTGAGCATAGTGGTTTGGGTGGATATCTGGATTCTCTATTCTATTCCATTTGTCTATGTGTCTGTTCTTGTGACAGTACCAGGCTGTTTTGAGAACAGTTGCTTTGTAATAGAGCTGGAAATATGGTGTTGAGATCCCACCTACTTTATTCTTTGTTAGGAATGCTGTCGCTATTTGGGGTCTTTTTTTATTCCAGATGAATCTTTGGAGAGTTCTTTCTAGGTCTGTGAAATATGTTGTTGGTATTTTAATGGGTAGTGGATTGAATATATAGATTGCTTTGGGTAGTATGGACATTTTAATGATGTTGATTCTCCCAATCCAAGAGCATGGTATGCTCTTCCATCTATTTATGTCTTCCTCTCTCTCTTGTCAGTGTCCTGTAGTTTTCCACATATAGGTCTTTTATATCCTTAGTTAATTCCTAGGTATCTTATTTTTTTTTGTTGTTATGGTAAATGGGATTGCTTTTTTAGTCTCTCTTTCTTGAAGTTCACTATTAGTATATAGAAATGCCATAGATTTTTTGGCATTAATTTTGTATCCTGCTACATTGGTGCATTCATTTATTAAGTCTATTAGTTTTTGGATGGTATCTTTTTGTTTTTTTATGTACAGTATCATGGCATCTGCAAAGAAGGATAGCTTTACTTCTTCATTTCCAATTTGGATGCCTTCTTGTCTAATTTCAATGGCTAATACTTCCAGTACTATGTCGAACAGGAGAGGTGAGAGTGGGCATCCCTGTTCTTAGGAGAAATGGTTTTAGTTTTTGCCCATTGAGTATGATGTTAGCTGTGGGTTTATCATATGTGGCTTTTAGGATGTTGTGGTAAGAATCTTCTATTCCCACCTGGCTGTGTAAACTCCATTTTAAAGAGGAGGACACTGAAGCCTTTGTTCACACAGCTGGTAAATTAATGAGCCAGAATTTTAACCGGTGCATATGGCCTTTGTAATCCATATGCTTAACAATTTTCTCAAGAATAAACCTATGATATGATGAAAGGTGAGAAAGCATTGCAATTAAGAATGAGAGACAACTCAAAGAGCATTTGATTAAAAATTCTGCTACTGACTAGCTAAATAGACTTAAACAAGTCACTTAATATTTTTTAACCTCATTTAAAAAAAAATCTGTTACTAGTGCCTACCTGCCAAGTTTGTGATAAGAATTAAAAGAAGCAGTACAGAGTCTGGAACATATTATTAATTTCTTCAAGTGAAATTTGCCATTTTTAATTCTTCCCTCTAGGCTTCTTAGATAATCAATTGACATAATTTCATTGAAAACTATAAGTCACAAGATAAATGAAAGAAGCAACTTCTATTAATTAACACTATTAATATAAATAGCTAACCATTTCAATAAGTAGTTAACATTTTCAATATACCAAGCACTGAAGCAAAAAAAAAAAAAAAACTTTTATATTTTAGTTTAACAAAACATCTAGGAAAACTTTGAAAACCCCCAAATTATGAAGGACTATTTTACAGAGGAGAAGACTGAGTCACAGAAGAGCTAAGTACTATGTGCATGGTTACATGGTTACAGCCTGGAAGTAGTGGAGTTTTACCTTTTCCTCAAACATGGTTAACTTCAATACTCTATTATCTATACATAGAAAGAGGTAATATGCTAATTATCCATTACAGTGTCCTAGTAATGACCCATTTGCATATTGACAGACCAGCAGGAGGTTGTGTAGTCATCAAGGGGTGGGCACCTGGAGCCAAGTTCCCTGGGGTCTGAGGAGAGTGCCTGACAGGAGGCAGGACTGCAAAGAAGGAAGAGGAAGTGGCCATGGGGAGCTCTTCCAATCCACCTGCGTGGGCACCCTACCCCAGCCCCACACCCCGAGGAGATGGGAAGCTGACTGGATGGGGAGAAGACCCAGCCTCAGGAGTAGCTGCAGGGTGCATCTCTGACTCCCAAGCTCTTCCTCCTCCACCCCTCCAGGGGCTCCTACAACAATAGCATATCCTGCAACCACATGGCAGCAACCCTGAGGTGGGGCCAGGCACACGTCTCCTCCCTACAACTCCAGACCCGGGTGGAGGCAGACCTTAGCAGTCCCCCAGGGTCAGACCCTTCCCTCCAACAGCCTGTCTCCACAGCAGAAGCTCGCTGAACCTCACTGGGGGCGTGGCTAAACCTGTGCTCCTAGCCCACCTGACTCTGCCCTGGCCTGGCCCTCCACCCTACTCCTGGAGATTAGAGTCCCTCCCAGAGCAGGTACAGCTGTGAAACAGTCACATACAATTTAAAGAATGGCTCCAAATGGGAAGGTTTGACAGTTACTCTCCCTTTGGCCTCATGACCCCACTAGTATCCCCTAACACCCTGTCCCCACCATGCCTCCAGGGACAACCACCACTACAGGGCTGCTGGCCAGAACCTGCCCCTCCAAGGCCTGTGGAACCTTCTGCAAAGCTTCCATAGCTACAGTCCAGGAAACAATCATGCCCTCCTCCCCCAATCAGCACCTGCTACCTGCGAGGGTACCCATAGGCTTAAAAATAACAATCCCTTCTCATTTCGACATCACTTACTTAATGAAACATTTCTAAGTTTATTAGCTCAGAACCTCCTTATGACAACCCAGTGAGATAGGCAGAGAAGAGATTACAATTCCCATGGTATATGGGTGTGTATTCAGAAATGAAGCTCAGGGAGGAAAAGTGTCAAGCCCACTGGTCTCCCAGATGCAGCACATGCCCCATGGGGGAGAGGGGCAATATGATTTTAAGTGGGAGAAATTTGAGAATGAGTTAACAGTGAATTTTTTTGCATTTCTTATGGTTCTAGGGGGCCTCATCTAAAGCGTGTCCTACATAATAAAAGGCTAATATGCAAACGACTGAATGGTGGAATGACTGCTCACTATGATGCACGCTGACCACCAGGGGGCAGACACTCAATGCAGGAGCTGCCCCCTGGTGGTCAGTGTGCTCCCACAGGGGGAGCACCATTCAGCCAGAAGCTGGGCTCATGGCTGGTGAGCACAGCAGCAGTGGTGGGAGCCTCTCCAGCCTCTGTGGCAATGCTAAGGGTGTCTGACTGGCAGTGTAGACCCTAAGGTGTCAGAGGAACATCCCCCCAAGGCTCCCAGACTGTGAGAGGGCACAGGCCAGGGTGAAGGACCTCCTCAAGTGCACAAATTTCATGCACCGGGCCTCTAGTTTATCATATACTGATTCAAGCATTTTCAAAGCAGTCAATTCCCTGTGAACAAAATAGCTCTATTGTAACCCCAGAGCCAGTTACTTTAGCTGGTAAAATGACATGTTTAAAACTAGTGATTTCTATTGTAATAGTTGATATACTTTAGGCAGGACTTGGGAAGGGTAAGGGAGTTACCAAAGTCTTCTGAAAGCCATAAAATTTTATATTTTAAATGATGTTATAAAATGCTCAGATTACTTTATCTAATTTTGCATCAATACATCTATGCATTCCTTCCTTTCTTCCTTCATTTATTCAATAAATATATATCAATCAGATTAGTCTTTGCTCTAATAGTTGCATTTTACAGCACTGGAAGAAGATATATCGGAGTTCCCTTTACAGCCTTAAAACTTCCTATTTGTGCAACTTGTAAAATCACACACTCTCAAAGTGCAAATAATAATAGCATTTGCCTTATATAGTTGCTGTGCGTACTAAATGTGATAATGCATCTAGAGCACCTAGCACAGTGTCTAGCATATGAAAACAGTATTGTTTATTGTTATCTTTTTCATCTTACCACAAACAATATCTAATTTCTCAAGAATTCACTGTGTTGTTTGGCCAGTGTGGCTCAGAAGTTGAGTGTCAGCCCATGAACCAGGAGATCACAATTCAATTCAGTCAGGTCACATACACAGGTTTCAGGCTCAATCTCTAGTAGGGAGCATGCAGGAGATGACTGATCAATGGTTCTCCCTCATCATTTATGTTTCTATCTCTCTCTCTCCCTCTTCCTTCCTATCTCTGAAATTAATAACAATTTTTAAATGGTATAGATATGAAAATGTGCACTGTGTCTTCACTGATTCTCTAGAAGTAAAAGATATTTCATTGGACGTAATGGGTTATCTGGGAACAGAAGCACTATTTCCCTAGAAGCAATCTTAAAAACATTACTCAGATTTCTAGGTTACCCTGCCTGGCCCATTACATTAATGCCATTATGTCACTTAATAAATGTTATTTACCAATTTTCAGCCAAGAGGCAGGCTAGAGGTCTTCAGAACCTTAGCTAAAAGCTAGAAAAATAATTGGTGGAGAAAAAGAGTTGAAGGAAAGGCTTGTAGCTATGTTGAAATGAGCTAGCTATGAAGGGGAATGCAATTATTAAAATTAAAGATTGTATGTTTGAATAAGTGGATTGATTTCATCCTAAAAGTTATTAAAGAGGCTAAGACAGAACTTAAAACAAGAGGCCAAAATGGGGATTGGATAGATAATGGGAAAAGATCAGGGCATATGCAGGACACTTGGTTCCAGGAATACGGGCTAGAAAGACAAATATGGGAGAAGTTGGGTTGGGACAGACACCATGGAGAAAGCAAGGAGACCTGCACTTCCCTGAGATGAGAAGAGAGGGAGATCCTACATCCAGCTGCACTTTTCCACCTACTTTTGTGCTCCTGAAATTTGACTAAGCAAAGAATAGATGGAGGAGGACTATGTGAACAGTACTCTGAAGGTCGTGAAGAGTTACTAAATAGACGTAATTCAGGGAGCCAACACTTTTTACTACAACATCAGTCTCCATTTTTGCAGATAATTTTCCATGTGAACTTAATATTACATCCTGCTTCCAGGCAACTGGACAACATAGTGTAACTCTCAGTTTTGCTTGGAATAATTTAGTATTTTCCACTTCTAATGAAGCAGCCACAGAAAGATAAACAGTCCATTAACATAAAAATCTCTGGGGTGATGTTATGAAGCTCAGCATTTATTAACAACATAGCTGCATTATTTTTAACAAGCTGGGATGCCACGTTCATTTACTCCTTTTACCATTTTCAAAGGTCACCAGATATGGAGGTCCCCGGCAGCATTATTAGAGAGCTAAAGACATGATGTAAAAGCTTTTTAGAAAGCCACATAAGTTTATCTAGAGTGCCCACTCAGCACTAAGATGTGCATATTCCCCCTTATATTGAATCAAATTTGTTGACATATTGCTCTATAGAGTCTTTAAAATCTGTCATCCTGTCCTAGTGCAGTGGATAGAGCAACAGCCTGCAGGCTGAAGGGTCCCAGGTTTGATTCCTATCAAGAGCACATGCCCAGGTAGTGGGCTCGATCCCCAGTAGGAGGCGTACAGAAGGCAGCCAATCAATGATTCTCTCTCTCATCACTGATGTTTCTATCTCTCCCTTTCCCTTCCTCTCTGAAATCAATAAAAATGTATTTTTAAAAAAGTTTGTTAAAATCTGTTGTCCCCCTAGATGTATTATAACCGCTGTGTAGATGATTCTGAACCTCAGAGCACTACCTGCCATGGTACTCTGTCTCAGTAACTTCCTACCTGGAAGAAGTTGGCACTATGAAAATTAGACTACTTTGGCCAGTTATAGGGAAAGGTGTTTACATAGTGTAAAATGTATCTATTGATTATTTAAACATTTTCTTTCCCCGCCTCTCGGGAGAATATGAAGGTTAAAGGCAAGGCAGAAATATTAAATTGCTATCTATATAGTTATAGATATATTTCCCTCTCAGAAAATAAAATTTTCTGAAAGTCTGAATTTTGCAAACTTTGTGTGTTTTTTTTCCGATAACTTTAACCTATATTTAAACTGCTATGTATCTCAAACAGTCCTGCCTTCTCTGGGATAAAATGTATGCTTAACACAATTAAAATTTTTCTGGTGCCTCAGTCAGTAGCAGTGATACCAAATACTGCCTGTGATTGCCTACTACTGTGCTTGTAACGTATTACCACAAACTCAGAGATTTATCCAATGCACATTTATTATATTTCAGTTTTGTAGGTCAGAAAACCTATATGGGTTTCACTGGTTTAAAAATCCAGATGTTGGCAGGACTTCCTTTTTGGAGGATCTAGGAGAAATTCTCTTTCCTTTATCTTTCCAGCTTCTAGAGTAAGTATGTCTAACTCAAAGGCTAACCCATACCAAATAAACAAGGTTTAAGTTTATGTGGGCCTCAAACAAACAAAAGCTTCAATTTTCATAGAAACGTAGATTTATTTCAATAGAGACAAGCTGAATAAAAAGGACTGAACTAAATAATCTATATATATAAAAGCCAAGCGACCAGAATGATAGAACAACCAGAATGTCCGGAACAACTGGAACGACTGGTCACTATGATGCCCACTACGGCCCAGATCAGCCCCCCTCAACCTCATGTAGCCCCTCCCCTGGCTGGCCCAGTCCCCAATCATCCCCCCCTCCCCAATCAGGGGTGGGGCTAGCTTGTCAACCTCCTATGTCCTGCCCCTCTCGCTGATCCAGCCTGGAAGGTCCCTATTGAAAGAGGCTGGCCAGACCTCACCCATGCATGAATTTGTACACTAGGCCTCTAGTCATTAACATAAAATAATAGAACATTTTAATAAAACTTAATATTTCCTCTTGAACATTAGCTTAGCAGACACTGAATAACTGCACAAATTAATAAGCATAAGGCAAATAAACCTATTTTTCTTGCTCTCCAAAAGCGAAATAGCTCCTGTTGCTTACATCAAGCAAGTCAGTATAAGATTAATGACGTGGCTTATTGGCTGCTCAATATCTGCTGCTAGTATTAGAAGAGAGAAATGGTGTGCTTGCACATAAGGCACATAAGAGAAATGAAGGCACCACAATTATAGTAATCAGTTCATTATTAATAATTATGTATAACAGGATATTATAAAAATTAAGTTACAAAAATTGTATTAAAATGTTTCTTACATACCGTTATATTAGCTCGGCTGCAAAAATATTCATCGTGGGTGAATGTTGCCTGCGGGCTGTGAGTTTGATATGCTTGCTCTAGAGCAGTGGTTCTCAACCTTCCTAGTGCCGCGACCCTTTAATAGAATTCCTCATGTGGTGACCTCCAACCATAAAATTATTTTCATTGCTACTTCATAACTGTAATTTTGCTACTGTTATGAATTGTAATGTAAATATCTGATATGCAGGATGTATTTTCATTGTTACAAATTGAACATAATTAAAGCATAGGGATTAATCACAAAAACAATATGTAATTGTATATTGTGAAATATTTATTTCTAATTACAAATAAATGACATTTTGTCTTGAATCATGGTGTAGTATGGGTAACAGTCTTCATATGACAACAGTAAACTACATTGCTACATTTTGCTACACCGAGGAGTGGTATGTTGGTTCCTAAGACTGTGGGAAATAGGTGTTTTCCAATAGTTTTAGGTGACTCCTGTGAAAGGGTTGTTCGACCCCCAAAGGGGTCGCGACCCACAGGTTGAGAACCGCTGCTCTAGAGACTGCTGACACACTTTGTTTCATGCCTTTCTTTCCATATCCTCAAATCCAGCAGTGCAGTATCTTCAAGTATCCCTCTCTTCTGATGGCTGCTTTCCCCAACTCTCTTTTTATGACACAGTTGCCTCCCTCTTATAAGAATCGGTCCCATCTTAATAATCCAAAATTTCCTCTTCTCAAAATTCTTAATTGAATTGTATCTGTCCTCAATAGCTTGTTTGAATTTTTTTCTCCCTCGGTGACCAGCTGTTGTCTGCAGTTTCCCCTAAACTGGTTTTCTCCTAAGTTTCTATGAAGAATGAGAAGAGGACTAAAGTTGACAGCTGTAAGGAGAGAGAAAAGAGAGGATAGAGATGGAAGCCAGACAGTGAATGAAAATTGAGATAAGATCTTCTGTTAGCAAAGTGCATGATATCTATGTTGTCCATTTAAAAGACTTTATTTCTTGCTCTGGCCAGGTGATTCAGTTGGTTGGAGTCTCATCCTATACACCAAAGATTGAAGGTTCTATTCCTGGTCAGGGCACATACCTAGGTTATAGATTCAGTGCCCAGTTGGGGCTCCTATATGAGATAATAAATTGATGTTTCTCTTTCATCTATCTCTATCTATCTATCTATCTATCTATCTATCTATCTATCTATCTATCTATCTATCTATCATCTATCTATCTCTATCTCTCTTTCTCTCTCCCTCTCTCTCCCTCAAATCAATAAAAAATATCCTCAGGTGAGGATTGAAAAACAAAAGACTTTATTTATTCTAATTTTTCAGATGTGTTCAGGAGAATTTAGTCTGTTCAACTACATAGTCTTATCTAATTCTTCATAATATATCCCTCCCCACTTGAATTTCACTCTCATTTTTTTTCTATTTCTGTACTCATATTGCTCTCTTACTCCCTGGAATTCTCTTCTCTCACCATTAACTTTTTCAAAATATGTTTCAAATATAAATTCTTTTTGAAAACTTTTTAAACTCTTTCTCCAAACTAATCACTCTCCTTTGTGCTACTGTCAAATCGTGTTCCTGTTAAAACAGTTCTCACTCTCAGATTTAGGTGTCCCTCAACTATGGGGCTGTGTGCAATTCAGTATTGCATTTCAATACATATTGCAGTCCTTAGTACAAAGTATGTTGCTAGGGAAAACCAACAGTTTGCTGACTATGGAGTCAAAAGATTGTGCTTGCCGACTGGTTTGGCTCAGTGAATAGAGTGTCGGCCTGCGGATTGAAAGGTCCCAGGTTCGATTCCGGTGAGGGGCATGTGCCTTGCTTGCTGGCGCAACTCCAGTGGGGGGCGTGCAGGAGGCGGCTGGTCAATGTCTCTCTCTCATGGATGTTTCTGACTTTCTATCCCTCTCCTTTCCTCTCTGTAAAAAATCAATAAAATATATTAAAAAAAAAAAGATTGTGCTTGCCAAGTGAAATGGACACTTGCTGGTTTTGGAGTCTGGTCACCATCAGTTCATTGCTTTTCACTTGTTAAAAGTCTGTGAGAGATATCTGACAAACGGATGAATAAATAAAGGCAAAATAGGTTTGGGGCATTATCATTTAAAATTATATTTTTATTGATAGTATTACAGATGTGTTCCCCCCTCCCTCATTTATTTCCCTCCTCTTTAAGTCTTCACCCCCTGCTATTGCCTGTGTCCATGGGCTATGCGTGTAAATATGTAAGCTCTTTGGGTTATTTTCTCTCATCTCCCCAATCCCTAAACTGAGGTATGTCAGCCTGTTCCAAGCCTTCATTCTTTGGGTCTTATTCTGTTGGTCAATTCATTTTGTTCATTAGATTCCACAAATGAGTAAGATCATGTGATATTTGTCTTTCTCAGATTGGCTTATTTCACTTAGCGTAATAGTCTCCAGGTCCATCCATGCTGTCTCTAAGGGTAACAGATCCCTCCTTTTTTATAGCTGCATAGTATTCCATTGTGCTAATGTTCCACAGCTTTTTTTTTTTTTTTTAATCCATTAATCTACTGATGAGCATTTGGGCTGTTTCCAAAGCTTAGCTATTGTAAATAATGCTGCTATAAACACAAGGCTGCATATATTCTTTGTGATTGGTTGTTTGGGGTTTTTAGAGTATATTCCCAGAACTGGGATCACAGGTTCAAATGGAAGTTCCACTTTTAGTTTTTTGAGAAAACTCCATACTGTTCTCCACAGTGGCTGCACCAGTCTGTATTCCCACCAGCAGTGCACAAGGATTCCCTTTTCTCTGCATCCTTGCCAGCACTTGTTGTTAGGTGATTTTATGATGATAGCCATTCTGGGTATGAGGTAATATCTCATTATGATTTTTATTTGCATTTCTTTGATGACTAGTGATTTTGCACATTTTTTTATATGTCTCCTGGCCATTTGTATGTCCTCTTTGGAGTAATGTCTATTCAGGTCATCTGACCATTTTTAAATTGGGTTGTTTGTCTTCCTTTTGTTGAGTTGTATGATTATATATTTGAGAAATTAATCCCTTATCAGAAATATCATTGGCAAATAGGTTCTCCCATACAGTGGGTTCATTTTTTTTTTTGAGAATAAACACTTTGTCCTAGTTCAAATAGAAATTATATTCTTTTATACTTAAAACTGTCCAGGAAACAGTATTTTAGCTTCCCGTAGAGTTAGGAAAACACTAGTATTAGTAGCAGTAACTTTCTTTCAAGAATATTAAAGAAAAAAATTATACTGAGACATCTGTTATATGAATATATATATCACCTAGTTTAGTTTTACTAATTAGGTAGTTTTACTAATTAGTTAAGTTTGTATGTGCATTCTACATGTGTGCTGCTCTCAAAAGTTCTATTTGAATCATGTTTATCTGCTCTAAAGTACTTGGAATATCACTCAGCTACCATAATGGGAAAAAGAGAACAAGTCTTGTTTTAATTTAACTTAGTTCAAATTTAATTATTTATTTATTTTTATTTTTTATCAAACTAATCTCATACACGTAATCTCACTCTCTCTCTCAGACACACCTCTC